>CATIWM010492452.1:0-45157 GCA_949671775.1 Mallotus repandus
TTTTCTTTTACCTTTTTCTTCTTATTTTCCCCTCCCATTCTTTTTTCCATTTTTAATTTTTACTTTCTTCTTATTTTTCCTCCTCTCATTTTTTCCCTCTTATTTTTTAATTTTTATTTTCTCATTATTTTTCTTCTCCTTCCCTTTTTTCTTTTTCTTTTTTTATAAATTAAAATTAATGATAAAACATTAAAATATTGATCAACTAATATACATTAAATAAATTTTTAATATTTTTTTTAAATGTAAAAGTCCGGGATCATCTTTCTTTATCTCTAATTAAGATGTCTAATGTCTTTTCTATCTCATTTCATAATCTAATTTTTGTTCTTTCTCTTTATTTATTTCGATTTTAATTTTTTCTCTTAATCTGAAAGCCTTTAACTTTCCAAATTTTCAATTGTTTTTTCTCTTGTGTTTGCTAATTTACTATTTGTTTAACCTTAAATACATTTTTTGAGTAATTTTTTAGTTTCTATGTCTGAATTGTTGTTGAATTTGATGTTTAAAGAATATGTGGATTGTTTCCTTTTTTTTTTTACAAAAAGCATGGTTTTTCTCATATTCTTGGTTTTGTATCTATGCCTACAACTTATAGGCACAGTTGAAACTACGATCTTGAACCATGGCCAAGCATCATCTTGATTTGATTATGTACCGCAAATAGGTAGGAATTGCCATCGGACAACTTTGGGAAAACTGTGATGGGAAACAACAAAGATAACACTTTTTTCTTTTATTTATTAGTTTTGGGTGTTTTGAATGATGAACATTATATAATTGGACGTTCTAATGCATTTCTATAAAATAATTAGATTTTTGTTTAAATTAAAGGTTATAATCATTTTTTTGTTTATTTTGATATTTTGAAGTACATACTGAAAACCGATAATATACTACTTATTGTATACTATAATACATTTACTGTTCATATATATAATTTTTAAGAGATTTTTTCCTGTGTATGATTATAAATTTTATTATTTGAATATATGCAGTGTATATTGTATTGAAGAGATAGAATTTGTAAAAAAATTTATATATTTAAGAAGATAACTTTGATTATGTATCTGAATTATTTTATATACATAATACAAATGGATAATAAATAAAATATATTTAAAATTGAATGAAACTGAAATATCAAATACATTTTTGAAAACACAAGAAACACTTAATACATGTCTTCAAGTTATAACACATTATTTTTATTCAAAAATAAATATCATTGGATATATAAATAGTTAAAAAAAATATAATAAACTTGTTTAGTATTCTTCATAACATGTTGATATTATGTTATTTGTTTCATAAACAGAAAACAAACTAAAAGTATACAGAAGATAAACCAACAATATACGAAAAATAAACAAAAAATATTTCAAATTCATACTTTTGGAATTTATATTCCAGCCATAATGAATAAAACCACTAAAATAGCAACCACAAATAAATAATAACAATTATGATAATGTAGTCAATCAAAGATTAAAAATTATTTTTATAAAACAATAATAACAATAATAAATAGCTTTTATTTACATTAATGGTTGTAATCAAATTTTTATTTGTTTTGATGTTTTGGAGGGTATTAAAAACTGATAATATACGAAAAATATACTCGTTGTATACTATAGTACATTTACTGTTTATATATTTGTATGTTTTTAGGAGATTTTTTTTCTTGTATGATAATGAATTTTATCATTTAAATTTATACAGCATATATTGTATTTAAGATAGACAATTTGTAGAATTCTGTTTATATTTAAGAAAATAATTTTGATAATGTATATGAATTGTTTCATATACATAATATAAACGAAAAATAAACTAAAATTATTGAAAACTCAATGAAATTGAAATATCAAATACATTTTTTGCAAAAATAAGAAACACTTAATAAGTGGATATAATATATTATATTTATTTATAAATAAATATCATTGAATGTATAAAGAGTTGAAAAAATTCAGCATTCTTTGCGAAGCTAAATAAAAGTGTTTGAAAATGTTCCACATACAAAAAATAAACCAAAAGCAAACTAAAAATATTTTCAATATATGATGAAAAGTTCAATTTCAAGTGATCCAAAGATGTCCATAACTGCAAAGAAACCAGCTAACATATAATCATCAAAAGAAGAAAAAAAAAAGGAAACATGATATGCTTATTACAAAACTTTTTGAATGATTGATATCAACTCAATCACATCCTAGACCCTATCCGCATTAATATTCAACAAGGACAAGAAGGAGGAAAATTTCAAGGCATCGTATACCTTGGTAAATGACTTTGGAAGGAGAATCCCAATGGTGGTTTTTGAAGGAGAGACGATCTTCTCCACAAGATTAAGAGTTGGAATCAAGTGGTGGTTTTTGAAGGAGGAAGAAGAAGAAAATGATGAAAACAATTACGAGGAAGAAGAAGATAGAGGAGGAGGAGTGGAGGGGGTATGGAGGAAAAAAAAATTTAAAAAGGGCACGCATGTAATTTTTAAAAAAGTGAAATATTTTTATTGTTGCAATGTATTTTTAGATATGTAAAGAACCCTCTATATATAGCTCAACCTAATAGCCCAAAAGGTAAGCTTAGAGGCATTTGTAGATTTTCTTTTTTTTTCTTTTTTTTAAAATGATATGTTTATGGGTTCTAGCACCAATAAGTTTCATGTAGATAAAGATATATAAATCTAAATGATACATTTGAATATTTATTTTTTTAATGTTAATATGATTGTTTATTATAAGTTCGTGTAGTTTTACATTTTATATATGTACATACTGTGCTCTATTCGATTTTTTTTCATTTTTCATATCATTGTTTTTGTTGTAAATTCATTTTGTTTTTATTGGTAAGGATTATGTTTTTAAACAAAATTTGATGAATATATAATAATCATTATCATTAATATATAATATTCTTAAATTTATTTTTATCAATTAATTATATACGCCAACACAAGGTGCCAGTTAAAAAAAAATTTAATCCATAAATTAAATTGGAGAATTTATATCAAATATAGTAAGATAGAACAAATTTTTGTTGTCATACCATATTTTGCATATCCCTGTATAATGCTAAATTTGCTATTTTCTTTTTTATTTTAATTATTAAAAAAAAAGACCCCTAGTCAAATTTAATGCAACTTTTATTTTTTTCTTTCTTCTTAATAATTTATTTGACAAAAAAATCAATTGAATAAAAACATTAATTTTGCAACTTCTGTTTATTCTGACATCATTTTTTCCTATGAATTTATGTATTTTCTTTTTAAAATAAATTTCTATAATTTAAATTGCTTATGTATAAAAGAATTTATATAAAAATATAAGTTGAACATAAAAAAAAAATCGTCATATGATATTGAAAAGAGTTTTGAACAATATCGTCTTCTTCCTTTTTCTTTTATTTTAAGTAATGAATAATAAATATTTTTAAGAAAATTACAATTAATTATTTATTTTTATCATTCATTTAATAATCCAAGTTGACAAGTTTGTCCGACAACAACGATGCTGGAACATATCGTGAGACAAAATTGAATTAGAGCAATAAATATGCACCAAAAGAGGAAGCGGATGTTATAAGAACTTGTAGGGGCAGACAAAATTTGATGGGTGAAACATGGACTGCAAGGACTTGCTAGCTAGAGGAAGTGTATTGTGCCCTCATTCCACTTCTTTTTAATCCTTATTTTTTTACTTTTTTAATAAAGAATATTACTGTTTGTTATGGAGAATAAATTATACAGTAAAATATATATTTTTAAAAAAATTAGGTAAAAATAATTGCATAATTTCTATTATATAAAATTTAAAATATCGTCTCAATTGGATTACTTTTTCACTAAAAGTGATGTTAATTTATTATTTTTTTAATGACATGAAATTGAGGGTATATTTTGAACTTATTTTAATTGAAAAGATTAGTTGAGTGGTATAAGATTGTACTAAGTTTTATGTAAAAATATTTCGTAAGGAGATTATTTTTGTACCAAAAATTGAGTGAGTCAAAATTATTTGCCTGGGCATAACGAAGAAGCTCAAAACAATGAATAGAGCCCATAAAAACAAAAGTGTTGATGAAATTGAAAGTGGAACAGAAAGTGTTGATGGAATGAAGGTGAAGTGCAGTAGTGCGGAAGTGGAGGAAAAATAAAAAGTTAATTGTTGGTGGGGATCAAATAGGAACCATGGACAAATATCAGTTGTTTGTTTTCTGCTATAAATACAAGACAAGAGTCAAAGATGAATCTGGGAAGAACTGTAGTTCCATAAGCAAAAACAAAATTTCAATTCAATTCAATCTCTGAAAATTTATTTTTATTCAAAATTTTGCACCCACTTATCATCAATATAATTTTCAACTTTATATTCATTGCAGTAGATTTAAATAAATTGTGGTGAAAGAGCTTACGAATCCACATTTGATTAGAAATCTAATCAGGCAAAATATATTTATATTTAATTATTGAGATTTTACGTCTATATTTTAATTAGTTGAAGGTTTATTTTGCTAAAATAATGCCTAACAGTTACATAATTAAATTAATAGATATCGGGTCAAATTTTACTAGACCAGCACTAGCTACAACATGCGAATGACTTAATAATGTAAAGAAGAATTCATCATCACCAACTCAAAATCTTTGAATTATAATTTACAAAACATATATAACAGAAATTCTCATTAACCGTAATCAGTCCAGTCAAGAATCTAATGTAACTGGAGCAACAAATGTAACGATGTTTCAGATGATCTGAAACCAATTTACAGTTACAAAACTTTCAGGATTTTTGTCAGGCTTTTCATCAAGAGTTCAAGATGATATATATGACCTAATTAATAACAAAACAATTTCCTTAGTTCCTATAATAACAGATCAAATGAACTGAAACACAAATTTGACTAGTGAGGCTGCCCAATTCTCAGAGCAACATAAGCCAAAAGCCTGTACCCCACCAACATAATTGTTAGAGCAGCCACATCCTGCCATTTATTATCAAGACCCAGATACTTAATTGCAGGAAAATCCATTACCTTGCAGTGCTTCCCCACCTCACATTCATAAAGCTCATTCACTGAGTACTGCACCCCAATTATTAGCTTGTAACAGTAGTGGCTAAAAGATATGTATTTCAACCAAGATATGAATGCTGGAATATGCTGAATGTAGTATCCGCCCGCAAGTAAAAACACAAGCATTGTCACAGAAGCTAATGTTGTCCCTTGTTTTACATCCATTATAATGGCACCAAGGGCTAGTCCTAGTCCTTGTGATACCAACACATTGAAGAGGATAATCAAGAGTGTTAGTACAAATGTGATTAGTGAAGGCTTGAGGCCACCCATCCAGTATGTGACGGTCACAAATATTGTAGGCAGCACAAGCTCCATCGGCAAGTCGCCTGCCGTTCGTGCAAAGTAATAAGAGGATAGGCGGTACATGCCTGACGAACGTTCTTTTATCAGCATCGGCCGTTCTTGAGGAAATGCGAATATAGCACTCGACAAAGGGAAGAACCCCCAAAAGATGGAGAAGAAGAAGAGAAGTCCAACCTATGAAAAAAATAAAAATTCTTTCACTAAATCGAGTTGTTAGAGGTTGCAATGCCTATTAAGATTGAAGAATGCAGAATCAAGATACCTGATCTTGTATATGTGAAGTATCAGAATGCCACCATAAAAGTCCTGAAAGAATGGAAACTGACATGACTTGAAAAATCCTTAAGCCTGAGTATGATTCATGCTTCCTTTCTTGCAAGCCCCTTCTTAACAACACCTTGAATTGCTGCCACCAGGTGGTGGTCCATTGATTCTCAGAATCTGCAAAGACATGCTGACGGATTATTTGACAGGTCCTGTATATTTGCCTGGAAAAAAATCTAGTGATGAGAAGAGATCTTTTGCTCACTTCTTAGCGATGGAATTCTTGATGATGAAGGATGAACTGGGGGGTCTTGAGAATTTCTACGAATTTCATCTTTCAATGTAGGATAAAAGTTCTTTTTGTAAGAAGCTATTAAAGATTGTTTTATTGAATTTTGATCGTCATGGTGGTCTAATCTGCCGTGGGCCTCCAATTGATCATCTTGTTTCGACCCAGGAATGATACCTGCAGCATCTCCACAAGGGCTTCAGAATCAGAGAAAGCAGAGTAGAACAAGGCATCAGTGTTGACGCTTAATTTGATTTGATTAAAGACAATTACTGCTGTAATTAATTGTGAATTATTAACAAGACTTCACCAGGACAAGATTGCTAATTAAGATAGTATGAGAATAAGACAGGAGCAAGGCTTGACTTGTATTAATTTCAGATCAATGTTAAGACAGCAAATGGTGACAGATGATATTAGTTCATCTATCTTTGTCAAATAAATGTTGACAGGTTATGGAAATTGGCAATTGGGCTATAAATTTCAGAACCAAAAAACATTTCACAGACAAAGGTCGGCTCCTATACCATTTCCTACACTGCCAACATATGTGATATAAATGGCAAAAGTTTTAATAGGTAGTTGTCGGCAGGTTGTGAGGTTGACACTAATCATAAAACCGTGAGCTTCATGGCAATATATAGTTTCAGATTCCAGAAATCAGAACCAAAAACTTTGCATTGTACAGCTCATGTAGCAGTGATATCTGTTGTAACTACATCTAGTCCTTGTCGTATCTCATGTTTTCTATGACACACTTAGCTTTACATTGATAGTTACTTATAACACTAATGGATCAGACTTTTATGAGAATATTTTTTTTTTTTAAAAAAGTTAAAAAAATTGAAATGGTCAAATTCTATTTAATACACATATGTAACTAAAATATTAATTAAATATAAAATATTCAGAATATATGCGTACCAACTAGGATGCTCAAATGCTCGAATTGGTATATTTTCACTAATAAAAATTGTAAAGATCTTGATTAGAAATTTCAACACCATTATTTATCAACATCCATGCAAGTTTATCACTTTATGATGAATGATTACCCTATCTTGTAGCCCACTACCCACTAAATTTCCGTTGAAAAAAAATGGACAGATTATTTTTAGATAAAACAGTACGTGCAATTAAGCCTTTATCAATTTACCTGTTTAACGCAATGTAAATTGTTACTGATTAGATGAAATAAATAAGCTTTTAATGTTTTTTTTTAAAAAAAAAAAAAAAAAAAAAAAAAAAAGAACACCTTACCGTTAGCAAGATCAAGCAGAAAATCAGCAGGATTGACCAAATTAAACCCGGGTACAAAACCAATTGACCCAAAATACTCCATGACCCGACCTGCATGCCCACTGTATATGGGGCAACCGTCCGACAATACCACAACCTTGTCAAACATCCTATACAGCCTACTTGAAGGCTGGTGAATGGTAGTTATAACAGTCCTACCGCCGCGTGCAAGTCCTCTTAAGGTGGCAACAATACGTTGAGCGGTGGTGGAGTCAAGACCTGAAGTGGGTTCATCAAGCAACAACAGACACGGGTTCACCAGCATTTCTTGCCCGATACTGACCCGTTTTCTTTCACCACCTGATACACCTCGAAGTAACGGCCCGCCTATTATATTATTTCTACACCTGGTTAACCCAAGCTCCACGATCACCATCTCAGCTTGCTCTATTTTCTCCTGTTCAGTGAGCTTTTTCGGTAGCCTTAATAGAGCAGCATATGTTAAAGTTTCTAACACCGTCAGGTGTGGATATAAGACATCGTCTTGTGCTACAAAACCTGTTTTGCGTTTCATGGAGCTAGAGAACGGCAGGCCATTGTACGTTATTGTGCCTGATAATTTGCCTGGTAGGCGTCCGGCGAGAGCTGTTAAAAGGGTAGTCTTGCCGCTTCCTGATGGTCCTAGCATTGCTAGTAGCTCGCCTGGACGAACTATGCCACTAACACCATTGAGTACAATTCTTTTGGACTTTGGTTCAGTTGGAGAACAGCAGCTGCTTCCCTTTGTAGACAAATCAATGCTATATGCAACATCTTCGAACTGCAATATAAACCTAACAATTTTAATTACACGATCATTGATCCTTATTCATCAAACAGTTTCAGTGAACAACTATATATACTCGGCAAAAATGCATTCAAGAAAATGCATGACTAATAAGGATATATACATACCTTGAGTGTTATGGGATGTATAGATTCACGTAAAATTGAGAATTTTGATTGCGTTTGTTCTTGTTCATCAGGTGATTGATGATCCTGCGAACGTGGGTTAGGATTCGTAGATGAAACAGAAGGTTCAGCATGAACAGAAACAGTTTCAGTCCGATTGGTAAGCGGTATATTGTTAGGTGGACAATTGCTAGTAGTAAGGCTGTTTTCTTGCTGAGTAGGCATCATCTGAAAGAAACTAAGTTAATCAAGAAAAGAGAAGAGGTCGAAGAGAAAAATTAATGAAGAAGAGGTAGAAGAAGAGGCAAAGAGAAAAATGGGAGAAGAAGAAGTCACATGCAAGAACAGAACATGTGATGGTTTATAAAGCGAACAAAGAAGGCACGAGAAGTGGACTTGGGTGTGATCCATGATATTGCCTGTGCAACTACCACTACTATTACTACTACAACAATACGCACAATATTTGCACAAAGCAGTACGTAGCAAATAGGTAGATGTATATGTATACCCACCAAACCAGCTACTATAGTCATTGGGTCTGGGCCACTCTCAGGGGAGATGTATTGATCTTGAATTAATTAAAATGATGGACGTCCTTTTTCCACTTTACCCTGTATTGTATAGATATATGTATACGCGTGTCATTTTGCTGTTTATTGTGTGCTTGTGTTTGCCACATTGTAATACACACCAGTTCTGTGCTCTCCACTCTCCATCCAATAAGGTCATGACATACTTATTATACCATTCTGGAATTTAAAATTCATTAGCACTCAATTTGACCCGAACAAATTATAAAAATAATCAAAAAATTTCAATAACTAATTTAATATGATTTCATATCAGAATTTTAATCTTAAATATGATTTAAGTCAGAACAGCTCTCTAACAGTAGTTGTTGATTACTTACTGTACTATCTTATAATTGTAAGAGTTATCATTGGCTCAACCTATAGTTTTTAAATTTTTTTTATCATTTTTTTATTTACATTGGATAAAATTAAATTTATAACATATAAACATATATTCTATTTTATTATTTAAGTATAAATTATTTAAAATATATGTTACAATTTTAATTCTCTGATGTAATACATAAAAAGTACACAATAATTTTTTTTGGACATTTGATGATCTTGCTATCTAATAGCTATTAGGACTCCAACTATTCCAAATCAAGTGGAGTAGAAAATAATAATTTTTTTATTATTATTCTTTTTTTTTTTTGAAAGACTTGAACAATTTTAAGGATGTTTTTGACTTGATTTTGTCTATTTAAAGATATTTCTTTTGAAAATTAATTTTAAAAAGTAAACTTAAATGATTAAAAACGTAGGTAAATCTTTTTAACTATTTAAATTAACTTTGAATTTTTTTTTTTAACTTTCTTTTAACAGATATGGAATGAGATAAAGACCATAAATAAGTTCCGTAAGCAGAAAAAAAAAGGGTCTAGTCCTCTAATTTACGTTTCTTGAGAGTACAATATCAAATTGATGTCTTCTTAATTAATTTATTTATTTTTCATAAGCCTATGAAGCGTTGCTACTGAGACATACAAAGATGTCAGTTCCGTCATTAAAGTTGTTGAAAAAAAAAAAAAGGCATTGTTAATAACATGCAAAGAAGCCAGTTCCGCCATTAAATTAGCTTAGCTTCCAAGAAGGAATTCCAGAGTGAAGATAGGTAAATGTCATGTGATAGGGTGGAAATTTTTGCACTTCACCTCTTTACAAATGCACTTCAATTTATATTTAATTGTTTTAATAATTTAAATTACATATTTATGATTTATCTTTTATTTTAAAGTATTAAAAAAATAAAAGAACCAAAATTTACAT
Source organism: Mallotus repandus (assembly GCA_949671775.1). Classification (NCBI taxonomy): domain Eukaryota; kingdom Viridiplantae; phylum Streptophyta; class Magnoliopsida; order Malpighiales; family Euphorbiaceae; genus Mallotus; species Mallotus repandus. The sequence goes on from CATIWM010492452.1 coordinate 9,976, forward strand.
TATAAAAAAATAAATATAAAGTGCATTTATAAATAGATGGAGTGTGAAAATCTCCACCCTATGTGATATATATATATATATATATACAGAGAGTTCAGTTACTATTATTTTACTTTCTCTTCTTGTATTTTATATATTTTTTACTTTTATATAGTAAAAACTAACAAATTTTTAAAAGAAAATAAGCACACATTTTGTTGGTATATCAAGATGTGAATAATTAATTTATCAATAAAATTCCAAGGATTAGTTTAATTAATTAAAAGAATTCATTTTTTTTTAAATTGAGTTTAATTTTTAGAATCGGCATTTTTATTTTTATTTTTTTTGAATTGCAAAAAAAACACAGAACACACACTTAAATAAGCAAAAGTGTTACAATACATAGATGGACGTGAATAATACATTCCAATATCCTGCCTCGCCAATCTGGCTAGTATTGTCATATAGGAAAACTTCGTTGGTCGGTGGAATATCTTTGAAGGATATCTTTCCTGGCAAATGCCTGACTTGTTCCTTTACTGTACCTCTTTTACTAAATATATGAATCGACTTAAAACAGGAAAAAAATCCTACACAGATCATCCAATGCTGACCATGGAGGGCCTCTAATTTTTTGTAAGCGTAGATCATACAAATGCCCTTTACAAAGAGGCAAGATTTTGACAGCCAAGAAATGTACAATTTCAGATATACATATATCATTTCATGCTTTGGTATATGATATGGGACAAAGAATATATATGCAACAGTTTTATTTTCTTTTTTTTTTTATACGATGACTGCAATCATTTTGCTAATAAAGTGTTAAGAGTTAAGCATCCCCACGTCCCTGATTTATTTCATAAAGTTTAGCATATATCATGAAAGGAGTATAATATTTTTAATGTCATCATACAATAGTTTAAATTGAAAAAGACCTTTTTCCACCAGGTGTTGGACCGAGAGAAAATGAAATTAACAAGCCCATTTTTTTATATTTTTCTTTTTTATTTCATATTTGGGGATAGTCATGCAACCCCATTGAGTAAATTTTATAAAAAAAAATAACCCTTTTAACATTTATTTCTATTTTTATATATATATAATTTTAATTCAAAATTTTATTAAAATAATTTGGATTTTTTATTTTCTAAGTCAATATTATTTTGCTATTATTATTATGAAAAATTTTTGCTTACACTGGATTTATTTACTTTAAAGTAGAATTTGTAACACATTAATCAAATGATTTATATTTGATTATTGAAAATAAGATATATATATATATTTTTTTTTTTTTTGTTATAAGTCTCACTATTGGTTATAATATACCAGAAAAGAATTTGCCTATTATTATTAGGGGATTTGATCTGATGTGGAATCAGATGTCTCATAGTAACACGTTGACATCAAACCAACAATACAGGAGATCATTCAAATCAATGCAGGAGATTTTTTTTTTTTTTTAACAATACAATGCAGGAGATTATTCAATAGATGTTGATTTTACTTTTCATTTACTTTTTGGATGCCAAGATAAGTAAACTAAGAAAAAAGGGTTCCTCGTGCCTCTCATAGGTGTCAAATGCCTATTCAGTATAAAAGATAGTGGCTGTGGTTGAATTGTGTTACTTAGAGAAAGCCATTGATTGCATAGGTGTAATCTAATGTGTTTGTCTTTTATTTATTTTTATGGTTTTTTTTCTTTGAAAATTTGTTAGAATTAAGATCCATGACCTTATTAATTCTTCTAAATAAATTAGTTAGTTGTTAGGTTAAATATTAAAGTGTTACACACGTTTTGTCGGGAAATTATTCTACAGGAAATTACTTCGTAAATCACACAAACTCAAAAAAAAAAATTATATTTGTAACCATTCATTTACATGAATGTGAAGTTTTTTTTTCTTAAGTTGAGATTTTTTTTTTCTTTGGAACCGTAACATTCTTTGCTTCTTAATGAATGTTAAATTAGGCATTATTTAATTCACATGTATTAAGTTTTATTAATAGATAGTATAACAACAAAAATAGTAATCAGGTAGCTCACTTTTAAAAGTGTTCTTTTAGATAGCAACGATATCATTTCATGGAACTCTCTTCCTTTTACTATTGAAGCTTATGTAACCAAGGACTTGTGTTCCTGTTCTGCTTATTGAAAGTCTGTTTTGTTTTGAAAATAATAATAATAACAACTACGGATTAAGATTTTTCTACAATGTTTGAAAGATATTGTCCTAATAAATTTATAAATTTATTTATTTTCTATCGGTTTCTAAGTTATAAATTGCCTGTTTTTTATTAAATTTTTTTTGGTAATGAAGAAGGGGACAACCTCCAGTTTTTTTATTAAATTTAATTTAGCGTTATTTATTCTTTCATTTATTATAAGATTGAAAAAAAAAACCCTCGATAATTGATATTAATTAGGTTTCATACATGCATAATCGAGTTTCAATCGTATTAATTAGAAACTCATATTTCAAGATTTTATGGAACATGTCATATTTTGTTGCAGATGAGCATATGGATGTTTAACTTTAATACATAATCATTTGAATTTTAGGATTAAGAAGAAGCTATAGATGTATAGATACACGCTAAAAGATGAAAAGCTTAATTATTATTATTATTATTTGTCTAAATCACTAATATCTAGAATCCACTGAAATTTAAGCAATCTAGTTTAACCACATAAGATCACAATGATGCAAAAACCTCCCAACAATTGATTTAATTCAACTGCATATATATTACGACTTGAATTCAAAACGAATAACTTTTATTGGTTGATTCCAATAATTGTTACATGTGTTGTGATAATGAATTTATAGCTCTTAATTATTTAATTAATAGCTCAATTATTCATTTCTACATACAAAAATGGGAAATCAAACTTTTAAGCGCGTACACACTTGTTGCATGTGCTGTGAGAAGGAATGTATAGGTCTTAAAAGAGCCTTATACGAAATAAGATCAATTTGATTGCGTTTGAATGGAGCCAAGAAATGTTTTTGACGAAATTTATTACAAAAAAAAAAAAGAAGAAAAATTGATTCCGATCGCTACCAATTTAAAGAAATGAAATCAGCAAATTTTCTATAAACTTTTTTTTTTCTTTTTTGAAATATCTTACTTTTTATTTCATGCAAATCTCTTGCAGAAATGTAAATATTCGATGCTCCTGCCCTAATATTCTGAAGTTATGTTTTGGCTCACTACAACTACAAGCACATAAACATATAGGCCACTATTAATGCCAGATTTGGAGAATTGGGACATGAATTTGTATCCAATTAACATGCCTTATTCTGTAAGGAACCCAAATATATATAGATACCATCGTCATCGTCATCTACATTGCCAAAACGGGTATTTTTCATTTTTACATTATATATTACACGCGTTTTCTTACTTAATTTTACCATACATTACTCTATATTTGTTGAAAACTACATTTTATACAGGCACATGCACGCATATATATATATATATCAAAAATTACAACAATAATATGTACTAAGAAAAATTCAACAACCAATGCTTTGGAAAGAGAAATTCAATACCTATTGTGGACAGTTTTTTTAACTTAAAGAAGAAAAATTTTATATATGCAATAAAAAAATAGATTAAATTAATTTTTTTTTTGAAAAAAATATTAAATTACATTTTACTTGATGATATTTGACATAATCTATACATACCTTCCTTTTGTTTTAAAATTAAATTTTTATCTTCTTTAATTTTTATTTTGTTAATATTTAAGAATTTTCAGTAGGGTTAAACTATTTTTTTTCTTTAAATGCTATATAAAAAATAAAAATACCTTTTTAAACAGTAAAAAGATTATACTTAATTACAAAAACTAATAATATTTTAATAATTTATATTTACTAACATTAACTGCATAGGAACATTTCTCACTTATTAATGATATGGTTCATTAAAAAATGAACCATATTATTAGTATTTTGTAGTTAATTATAATTTTTTCACCTAAGTACGAGGTGTTCTGGGAGGGTTATAACTGTGGAAGACGCCTTTAAGCCTATACCACACCTAAACTAGTTCATGCTCGTACCTGGTCAGCCTACTAAAGGGTAAAGTGCTGGCCATCAAGATACTCCATACATGAGCGGAGATCAAACCCCCAACTTCACTTAAGGGATGAGAGTACCGAACCACTCACACCAACCACTGATGATTTGTTGTTAATTATAATTTTTTTACTGTTTGAAATGACATTTAATGTAGCACTTAATTGAAAAATGATCTAATTCTGATATAAATTTTTAAATATTAACGAAATATAAATTGAGAAGGTAAAAATTTGATTTTTAAATAAAAAATATAATTTGCTTTAAAGACTATTGATTCAACAAATATTGCTTTGGAAAGAGAATTCAATAAATAATGTGGATAGTTTTTTAACTTAAAGTAGAAAAATTTATTCAATGAACAACTTTTCTTTTTCTTTTTAAATTATGTAAAAATAATTTTATAAGTTGACTATGAAAGACCAAATTTTATCTCTTTTTTTTTTATATCTCATTTTATTCTTAAAGAAAAAAAAGACCATTAAATTACTTTTTAGTGACAACTTTATGATATTATAATATTATAAATAAATTTTTACTATTTAATTATTTACTTTTCGACTATAATGTGAACAATTACGAACCTCGGATTCTCACTGTAGCTGAAATATCTGTAGGGTTTTTTAATTTTAAATGCCAACTTTTACCTGTATCACTACAGTAAATTGGATTCTGCTTCGCTATATTTGCTAAAGTCTAAATGCCAAGTGTCCATTGCTTTTCTTGAAGGCTCTTTGGCAAGAGTTTCATTCCACTTTGCCATCAAAGTAGATGAAGGTAACTTTCCCACGTTGCTCCTGACAATATTTTTTAGTGCCTTTTTATTTATCTCCTATCTCTGTTTTGAGATTGCTTTGTGTATGCATATTTGGATTTGATTGGACATGCATGTGAATGAGATGAACAAAAATATATACTAATTACTGGTTAACATCACATTATTAAATCTTTAAAAATACAATATTTGTTGGAAATGTGAATCTTACACAAAATATATATATATATCAAGAATTTAATTAATTTATAAATAAAAAAATTAAATCTTCGTACATGATTATTATAAATGATTCATGCAACAAGATAAAAATAGATTCAAGATTCATTTAATTTTTTCTTCTTCCTTTTAAATCTATATTTATATATATATTAAATTATAAGTTCTAAAATTATCAAGTCAAAAATTTGACAACTGTTCACCTTTATAGTTGAGTGTTCACTCTAAAAGCTAACGTATTAAGCTATTAAAAATTTTAAATTTTTATTAAAAAAAATATTTTTAATAGTTATTTAGTATTATTTTTTAATTAAAACATTATTATACATAATTCAATACTACTCAAATTCTAAAATGATGTGTATATTACGTATTTTTTTTACCTTAAATCACTCAAAATATTTTTTTCTAATTCGTTAAAAAATTAAAAAAATTATAATAATTATTCAATATTATTTTTTTAACTAAAACACTATTATACATACTTCAATACTAATTTAATAATTTTTTATTTAAGAAAAAACTAATTTAATAAGTTTAAAAATAAATTTTATTATAACTAAAAAAATATAGCAACAAAAATTATAAAAAAAATTAATGTAAATTAATTTATTTAGTTATTATTTCATTCAAATTATTTATATTATTTTATTTCATAGTCTGCGCATTACACGGAATCACGACTAATTTAGAGTAGCGCTAAATGGAGCATAAATGAATATATTAGAAATTTTACTTTAATTTTTAAGGATAATATTATTATTTAACATAAAAAAAATTCTTTTAAGCTAGAGATATGCCCTCATAAATATTTAATATTTTAAAATTAATTATTATGTTTATATTTTAAACATGGAAACTAACTCTTAAAATGCATTAACTTATATAGAGTTGACTTAAAAGTTTTTTTCATCAATACTAAAAATAGTTCCACATCAAATATTTATATTTATTCATCAAGTAAAAAAATCTTTATAATTATTTTTTTTTTGCATTATATATATTCATAAATAAATGATGGTTATGTGAATATCCGCAATGTTAATGTTCATGTACCACATTTTATAATATGATGGTAATTTTTATGAACATAATTTGATTATCACTATGCATAAAAATAATAAAAAAAATTGAGAAATTTTATTTAAAAAGTTATATAAAAATAATTAAATTATAAATATCAAAAAGATAATTTTACTGTAAAAATAATAATAACATCATAATAAGAGTAAAGTAACGCATCACACAAAAATTTAATATGATAAGAACATACAGATAATCTAGCACAATCAACTAAAAAATAGTTAGAGATGATTATATCAAAAAAAATTTATTGCTATAAGTACTCTTTCACTACTGTAGTATTTTTAAAAATATAAGATTTTTATTTTAACTTATCGTTATTCATGCCAAATTACTTTTCCAACTACTAAAATATTAAAAAAATTTGACATATAAAACTTATAGTGGAATATTTGTTTCATTAAAATTATACCAAACGACATGTTCTGTTTTTGTGACCTAATTATTTAGTCTATCCAACAAAAGTAGTCTTACCCTTTTACATTATGTAAATATTAATTTCATATATAAACCATTGCTGAATAAAATATCTTGATATTTTCTTCTCTTTAAAAAGTGTCCCAAATGTGCTAAAATAATTAATTAAGTTAGAATACATATGGAATGCTTTGATTTCAAAAAGATTACAATATCATAAATTTTGTCGGGTATCAGCTTCTTTACCACTTCATTTTGCCTTTGATGGAAAAATTAAATGAGCTTTTCAATAAATTAGAAAGTAACAAAATTAATAATAATTTGGAAAAGTTAATTGCAATTAAACAATTGAAGCGTCAATGATATAAAAATCATTTTCCAGTTCTGTCTCTAAAAAGAATGCATCTCTTTTTTAAAGTAGAGAATTCATGCGTCAGAAAAGCAACATTAATTTGATCACTACACAAGGGACAAAATTAAAAAGAAACCATTAGATAAAGGATACATGTTTATACTAGTCAACCTTATTTTAATTTGTACGACTAATCTAAACTAGGGTAGGGCTCAATCTCAATCCATGCACAAAAGTAGACATTTTCTGAAAAAATAAAATATTTCTTTTGCACACATTTTATTTAGATGGTATAAAAAAATTATTATGTTTTAGAATATGAGAGCTTTATATTCAAATAACAAAAAGAGAAATTGTATCTTAATTTTAATGGAAATTTTTTTTTTTAAAAAAAAGCAAAATTCAACAGAATCAATAGTTTAATTTTAAAAATATCAAATCATAAATTATACAAATTATGAAAAAAAAATTGTACAAAAAGATAAATCTTTCATTTATTGAAAATTAAAAGTATATTAAGATGAAATAACGGTAAAAATAATAGTATAATCAATAAGTATGCAAATAAAATCTTATAATAGTATAATCAATAAGTATGCAAATAAAATCTTACTTAAATCGTGAAATTTCTTATTATTTTTCAACCGTATTGATAAAATTTTTTTGAATCGCTCTAAAATAATTTGTACAATCTATTCAATGGCTTTGTTTAATTATAATTGACTTTTTGATCTTTAAATAAGTTTGATATTTAACAGAAATATCAACAAAAATTTTACAGTAAAGAGATATGTAAATTTCATAAATGATGACCAAAATTGCATCAAGGTACCAAGAATTTCATGAAAGAAAATTTAAAAATGTCTATTAGAAAATAAATAGATTAAAGATGTATTTATTTAATATGAAAAATGAAATCAAACAAATAAAATAAAGAAAAGTTATAAGGAACCATTGTCATTTTTTAGAGATAATTTACGGTAGCCAATACAAAATTTTTTTGATGATCTAAAAATCAAGAGAAAAAAGAGGAAAAATAAGAAAAAAATTAAATATATAAATCCTCATTAATTTGCTTATACTTGTTTGCATGATTATATCTTACAAGTTTACAATGATGATTTTGAAAGTAATCATTTAGATTTCAAAGATGTTATTCAACCAAGAAACAGCATTTCATTATTCTTGGTGAAAGCCATCATATTCCATTTTTTTTCTGATTAAGAAGAATAATTTATGGCTTTTAATAGCTAATCATCGGGCTATACCCACCAAATGCGAGCAGGCCTTCCTAGTCATCGGGCTATACCCACCAAATGTGAGAAAAATAATTTTATTTATTTATTCATTTATTAGAGAAAAAAATAAGTCTTTCATTTATTTTTTAGAGAAAAAGATGAATTTTTGAAGCTTAAATTTCATCTTGATAAAAGAATAATAAAAATAACAGTACAGTTAAAAAATATCAAAATAAAATCTCATTGAAATTATAAAATTTATAGTTGTTATACATCAATCACATTGATAGAGCTCTTTTTATTTGCAACTCACCGATCCGTATGCTTCACTCAGAGATTTTACTTAGCCGTAAATCGACTTCTTGGTCTTTAAATGAATTTGATTACATAAATATCAACAGAAAATTCATAATAAGGAGATATTCAAATTCCATAAAAGAAAAATCATAAAAATCTCACTAAAGACAAATACTCCATGAAGGAAGATTTAAAATTTTAATCAAAAAATAAATAGATCAAAGATCTATATTCATTTAATGTAAAAAAATAAAATAGAACAAATAAAATAGATTTAGAAAGGATCATCGCCAATTGGAAAGATAATCAGTAGTGGCTAGATAAAAATTATAATGAAAAACAAATATTAAAAGAAAATGGAGAAAAAGAGGTGGCTAAGTCTTTCATCTGTTAAGATAAAAAATACATCTTAATTAAAAAATAATATAAATAAAGTATAATAAAAAAATATCAAAATAAACTTTCACTTCAAATATGAAATAGTTCATTGTTGTTCTTTAATTGCATTGAGGGAGTTATTTTGAACTGTAATTCAATAATTCGTTCGATAATTTTTATATTCCACTCCATGATATTTATTAGCCACAATTTGAATTTATGGTCTTTAATTGAATCCAACTACATGAATATCAACGAAAATTTCATAATGGGGAAAATTATAAATTTCACAAAAATAACCATCACATAAAGGGATTAAGAACTTTACGAAAGAAAATTTAAGAACTTTAATAAAAAAGATAAAAAAATTATATTTATTAAATGCAAAGAAATTTAAAAAAACAAATAAAAATGACAAAGGAGATCACCACTATTCTAACATAATTGACGATGGTCAAAAATAAAAAATGTATAATGAAGAAACCTATAATTTTTTTTATTCTAAACTAACCGATTGTTTAATTATATATATCCTCAATTAAAATTTATATCAATTTATTGTTGCAGTTTTTAGTTATTTTAATTAAATATTATCTTAATTTAAGGTTTTAAAATATAAATTAAAAATTATTATTAGATTTTTTAAAAAATTATTTACTTAAAGCTCTTTTTTTAATTTTCTAACAGAAAAACTGAGATGTAGGAAGATTCCACCAATGAACAAATTTGCCCATCAAATTCTTAAGTAATTTTAAACATTATTACAGTCCTTTGGTGGTTAAATTACTCATTGATTGAATGTTTTATGATTAATTTTATTGTGAGAAAATAAAAATTATTTACATGGATAACATTTTTTTGAAAAAAAAATTTATAGTAGTTTTTAAAGTACATTTATATTTTTAAAATAAATTTAATTAAAATATAATAGTTAAATCAATATCAATTCTAATTGAAAATATAATTAATAATAAGAGTAAGGATCAATTTTCCCCTGAACATTTCGACTAAGATCATATTAAGCCTTTTGTTATCTTTTTGGCCAATTTAGTCACTAAACTATCCAATAAAGGTCAAATTAATCATAATAATTACATTTGTCATCTTATTTTTTTGACAGGTGAACAAAAGATCCCTAAATATTTACAAAATCCTCCCCCAATATTTTACTTATTTAACAAGTTAGTCCCTATTATGGTAAAAAATTAAGAGCTTAAAATTTTTAAATTATATTTAAAACTTAAATATGTGTATACCATATAAAATTTAATAAATTAACAATATACTATATAAATTTATACATTTAATTATGCATAACTATATATTATAAATACATTCATGCATTATATTTAATTTTTAAATTATAACAACACTTTTATAATTTTAAAAAATAAATGTATAATTCAATATGCATAAAAATTACTAGCTTTTAAAATTTTTCATTTTAAAGTAATGAAAAGAAAATAATAATAAACTAAGATTAAATTAAGATTAAACTATTGTTTCATCATAATTAATCATCAGAATTAATTTATTAAGTGATTAAGTTTTTATTATAAATAAATTATGCATTTATTTTTTTATAAACAAATAAATTTGAGTGCAAAGTATAATTTAAAAATAAAATTAATATAGATATAAATGATAATATATATTTTAAATCTATTAAAAATTATTGGCAGATTGGTATAGAAATTTCAGATTTTAAATATTATTTAAAAATTTTAATTTTTTTAAAAATATTTTTTACTCAAATAAGTAAAATTTTAAGGAGGTGTTTGTAAATGTTAAGGGAGTCTTTTGTTTACATGTCAAACAATAAGAGGCAAGTAGAATTGATGTGGCCAATTTAATTTTTATTGGATAGTTTAATGGTTAAATTGGTTCAAAAATGACAAAAGAGCTAATATGATATTCGTCAAAAAGTTTAGGGAGAAAATATGTAATTGAAGTTTACAGTAGATGAATTCTTTTTTTTTTTTTTTGAGTTTTTTTCTTTTTACTTCAATAGTTCTAGTGTAATTTGGAGGTTACAATTAAGTAGAACTAAATGATGAAATTCTACTAAACTTGATCTCTACTTGATTTAATTTAATTAAATTAAGTTTGCAGCCTGAAATTTAATTTGATTTTGATCGAGTTTATATCTAGGGCTCATAAGTATGCACCCTGCTATTCGGCGAATTAACTAGAGCATGGAACAATTATGTTTTTTTTTTTCCTTTAAAAAAAAAAAGAAAGAAGAGGAGAGATTGAATGTTTGACCCTTTGATGCTTAAAATGAATTATATTATCAGAATACTCAACTTTTAGTATGAAACATTTATGTAGCTAATTTAATATTCAAAGTAAATAAAAAAATTAAGTGTTAGAGTCTGTTTGGTTAAGCTGTTGTTGATAACTAATAGTTGTTATTGTTAACTGATAGCTGATAATTGGTGACTGGTAGCTGATAGCTAATTGATATTAAGTGTTTGGTAAAATTATAACAACAGTTGTTGATAGGGTATTTAATTACATATATAGACATAATATATATATATATATATATATATATATATAATGCTTATAATAAAAAAATATTATAGATGATTTTATTTATATAATTTTAGAAAAAAAATATATCTACTTTTACTTAAACAATCTATTTTAAATAAAATATTAATATTATTGCTATCATTAATATTAGAAATAATTAGTTGTAAAATTATTTATTAATATAATTTTTACTATTTTTATTTGTGTGGTTAATATTTTTAATAATTATCAAACAATAATTTATTAAATAATAATAATTAGTTAAAGTTAAAAAGGTAAGGATAAGATAATAAATATAATTTAAAAAATAAGAGCTGTCGGTGAAAAACATCAAATTAGAGTTTTTATGAACTGATGTTGTTTGGGCTTCTAACAACTAGCAGCTCATTTTTAAAAGCATTAACCAAACATATTTTTCTAGCTGTTGTAAAGTAAACAGTTAACAACTGCATCTCAAAAGTTAAAATAAACACCCCTTAATAAAAAAAGAAAAGAAAATTCATATTCAAGTTAGGAAAAAAGAAATATGCATGTTATTGGGTGGACAAATCTGCTTTAGCAAACATAGATAAAGTTATAGTTTGAAAATATGTCGTGGAGATTTGCATCAACATCTTCAATTAACAACACATGAAACACATCATCCTGGCTGTATGCAACCTACTTGAATATTTTTAATGACAACAATGAACCACTTTTGTTTTGTTTTGTTTTTTTTTTCTACTTCTTTTTTTTTCTACCTTTTAGTGAGACACATAGTATCCTTTTTTTTTTCTTTTTTACCATACATGTTGTACTTAAATGCACAAAATATAGGAGGTTTCAAATTTGGATTCAAAATCCTTGACCCACAGAATTTAGAGATGAATTTCTTCAAGTGTTTTAAGTGCCTTTTTACTATTACATTAAGGCTATGTTTGGAATGGAAGGAAAGGGTGGAGGATGGAAAATGAGTGAGGAAAATAAAGGAGTAATTCCACTTTATCTTGTTTGAAATGGGTGAAGAAAATAGGGGAGGATGAAAAATAAGTTTTATTTTCCTCAACAAATTATCTCTCCAAATTGGAGAGAAAATGATAGAAAATATTGTGTAATAACTGATTTTACTATTTTACCCTTATTATATTACTTTTTTCATTTTCAAAATTATTTGTTTCCTTCCTTTTTTTAAAATATTTGAAATAGTTATTTTATTAATTTTATATTTTCTTTAAATTATTAATTTGAAATGGTTAATTTAAAAAGTTTTATATTTTTGCTAAGTTCATAAAAAAATAAAAAAATTTTAATAAATATTATTATTTTTATATAGAAGTATAATAGTAAATATATCACATATATTTTAACTATCCAATAAAAAAAGATATATTTACTTTTTTTTCTCTTTATATTATTTCTCTTCAATCCAAACATAAGAGGGAAAAATAAAAAAAGAAAAATAATATTATTTTTCTTCATACTTTCCTCTCTATTTTCTATCCTCCCTTTCCAAATATAGGATAAGGGTCCATTTGTTTGGGCCAAAATTCACTCAAATGAGAATGGAAATGATTCATTCCCGTTACTAGTATTTGTTTTAAAATAAAATTCATTAGAATTGGGAATCTGTTACATCAGGAATGGAAATGACCCATTCTCACCTACTTTATGGGTAATGAATTTTGATTCCTAAATTAATCGTACGGTAGTTAAATTAAACTAATGATGATTTGTAAAAAAATTTAGTGAAGCAATATTTGAATTAGAGAATCATGGAAGAGTATTAGAGAATTGTAGAAATTTGTTATAAAAAGTGAAAAATTTTAATTGCATTTAACGTAAAATAGAATTAGAGAATTTGTTGAAAATATGCCCCAATAGCTTACTAGATTAAACTTTGAATGAGTCTTAATATTTTGAATAAGTCTTAGTTATCTTTGATACTTCTGTTTTATGTTCCAAGCTGTCAACAAAATATGCAGATTTGTTGCAGATTTTTTTGTTAATTTCTTTTACAATTCCATGTGCATAAATAACATCTTCATCAATGAAATAATGTGAAGCCTTTTACAACTCACAAAAAATACGAATAGTGGTATGAGAGCCACACTTCTACCAGGATATGTGGTTAGTTTAGAGAGGAAACAAAGAGTTCAAGCAAGCCAATCAACGATGAAGAAAAGGAGGAAGAAAAAGAAGAAGAAAGAAAGATTTCAACTTTGAAATCTCAGTATTTCTACTGCAACATCTTGAAAATTTCATTGTTTTGGATGTTAAAATGTTTTAGCTTCATTCCATATCAATTTCATATCATTTAAAAGCAAGGTTATGTGCATATTCAAGATTTCTCAGCATGCATTCATCAATTTTTCAACAAGTTTTACCATTTTTTTCAACAAAAAAAAATTTTAGATTTTCAGTTTAAGATCAATAATGTTTTCAAGAGACCTTCAAGTCTTTAAACTAAATTATTTTCAAAAGACCGATAAGTCTTTAAACTGAAAAAAATTGAATGACCAACAAGTCTTGCAACTACAAAATGATTGAAGAAACTGGCATGTCTTAAAACTACAAAAAAAAAATTGAGAGACCAATATGTTCCAAAACTATAAATACATTGAAGAGACTGATATGTCTCAAAACTGCAAGAACAAAAAAAACAACATGTTTTAAAACTACAAAAATAAAAAAGACATGCATGTCTGTAAACTGCAAATAACATAAAAAAAATTCAAGGAGGAGGTATTCTATCAAGGAGGACAAAGCTTCAAGAAAATTGGTAAACCCATGAGGAAGACTTGAATCAAGTTACAAGGAGCTACAATACCCAAAAGAAAGCAATATCCAAGGAGCATATCAAACGAAAGTAATATCTAAGAAGTAAATTTAAGTTTTTGAAATGGCAACAAAGAGTTTGCAGCTATTGAAGTAAGGAGGAGTGTTGAAAATATGCCCCAGTAGCTAGATTAAACTTTGAATGAGTCTTAGTATCTTTGATATTTCTATTTTATGTTTCAAGTTGTCATCAAAACATGTAGATTTGTTGCAGATTTTTTATTAATTTCTGTTACAATTCCCTGTGTATAAATAACATCTTCGTCAATGAAATAATGTGAAGTCTTTTACAACTCAAAAAAATACCAGCAGAATTGTAAAAAATTATTGTAAAGAGAGGAGAATTTTAATTTCATTTGACGTAAAATGAGAATAACATAATGAAGTTTAAAGGAAATTGGTAGAGATATGAAATGAAACCAAAGTAGAAATTTTGTTGAATTGTGTTGATTGTTGGGTTTTGTTGAAGATTGATTGTTGAGTTTTGTACCAGCGAAACTCCTTTTGAATCTTAAAAATCCATCCAAATAATCATAACTCCGCTATACTTGAGATTCATAGTTATTATATCATATATAACTCTACTTTTTAGTTACATAATGCTCCAATCTCCTAAATTACCTTCCACTTTCACATTCTCCCTCTAAAACATGTGTTGTTTGTATGTACATTCAACTAATTAAACAATTAATATTCCCCCCAACATCATCAACATATTTAAGGCCTATTTGGTTCAGTTGTTTATAGCAGGTGATAACGATAGCAGATAGTTGATAACTATGAACTATTTGATAAAATTTTTTGGGATAAGGTTCATTTATGCCCCTAATATTTTCCCCAAAGCCCAGATAAGCCCCCCATTTTTTTTGGCTTAAATAAGTTAGGGTTTAATAAAAAAAAAGGATCATTTAAGCCCCTCTTAAATAGACGGAGTTCATCTCCATTAATTTAAGTGATGACAGGGCAAAATTTACCAAATTGAATTTTTTTCCTGTTCTTCTTCCCTATCGCCTCCCACCATCTCCATCGTTGCTGGCCACCCCATCTATCATCGACGAGGGAGTTGTCGCTACTTCTTCTCATTCTCCTTCTTTCAATTTCTTAGTAATTATTGATAACTAAACTCGAAAGGAAGCCAAAAATCCTCAATCTTTTTACTACGGTTGCTAGTGGCAGTTGATGAAAGTGATGAGAGCATGAACGCTCTCCAATGGTGTTTGAAGTAACAGAAATCATTCTAGGTTGGCCTCACCCTCTCTGACTCCGATGGCAATGGCAATCTTCCTAATTTCAACACCGGTAGCGACAACCATTTCATCTGGCAATTCAACTTCTGTGATTTCAATCTGATACATGCACTACCCTATGATTTCTTTTAAATTTTATTTATTTATTTTTTGCTTAATTATTTTTCTTTTTGTTGTGGTTGTTTTTGTTATAATCCTTTAATGTTCGTGAAGGCATTTATCCTTTGTTGAAGTTCATGCTGATGCAGAAACAACCCCTTTTCTTTGGTTTCTTCTTGTCACTTCCTCGCTATTGAAAAATGGTTTGTAAATCTAAAAATTGAATTCCCACTTCAAAATTATTAATTCTTTTATTAAATCTTGATCTAGGTATTGAGTGTTTCTCTCAATTTCCTTTGTTTTTTGCTATGGAAGTATATATACTGAGCTTAAGACATTGAAAAAATGGCTCCAAACTCAGTTATAATAATCATGAAGAAGGCAATCAACTTTTTTATAGTGGAAATCAATGCTTTATATCCATCTTTGTTTCCTAAGAAATAAAAATCTGCAAGTCCCAAGCAATTCACATAGGTGGTTCTTCTTCTCAAAGCTTATAAAGCTTTTACTTGCGTTTCCTGGTTACCAATGGCATTTAAAGCCACACTCCTCTCAATCAAGAAACGTATTAATTTTTTTTGCTTGCCTGTTGATTCTTCAAGCTTTCTTGGGTGTCTTCAATAGGACCCATTAGAGGTTTCAAGAAAAGAAAGAGAGTAGAGAAGAAGGCTAACCAAAATGTGTTGGCTGCTGCTACTTTGTCTTCATTAAAATCCCAACCTCAACAACAACAACAGCAGTAGCAACAACTACAGCAGTAGCAACAACAACAACCATTGGATTGGTGGGATGATTTTTCTAAAAGAATTCATGGTACACATTCTTCTGATTGATTTCTTGTATATTTTGTGTTTTGGTTGATGGTTACTAGTTAAATGAGTGCTAATTAAATATCTCTTTTTTACTTTTCATAGATGTATTTTGATTACTCTTCCTCATTGCATGATTACATCTATACTTTTAGAATGCATATTTATATTAGACTTTGAAGCCACACTGTGACGCCTTTGATGGATTTTATAAGGAAATTGCAACTGATTGGCTTATAACCTGAAATTGAAGATTTTATGTTCTAAAATGCTTGAAATGTTGGGCTTGTGCCATCAAAATGAGATAAATGTTATGGCATGCCATTATGTGGTTGAAGACTTGAAGTTGAATCTTATCCTAAGCTTGTTTCAGTTGAGAAGTCTCCTAAGCTCGTTGCTTCTTGTGCCATGCCTGCTCTTCCTGGTTAGGGTCTTCTTTGACTTTATTTAATTTTTTTTTAGTTTATGAATTCTATTTTTTGTTCCATTTTTTTTTCAATTTGATTCTCTTCTTTGATATTATAAATTTTATTGTTTTTGCTGGATTGGATGATTTAATCATGGAAGTTACCATCTTTTTTGTTTTGTTTGGATTTTTTTATGGTTGTTTTGGCTATCAACTTTGTGTTTGGTGTATTTTCACAGTTGGATGTTATGATATGTAATTAAATGAATTCGGGTGTTTATGTCCTGAGTGCTAATTGCATGGTATTGTTAAAGAATATTGACCTTTCATGTCTTCCATAATTGAATAATTGAGTTTTTTTAATTTTTTTTGTTAGTAAATTGGCGCTTTTGCAAAAATGGATACTCTTATGTCAGTGGGATCCATTTTGCTTGCATGAGTTCCACATCATCAAAAAGTTAAACAAAAATTTTCATTTAAACGGTCTCACAGTTTAACAAGGGCTTAAATGACCCTTTTTTTTTTTATTAAACCCTAACTTATTTGAGCCAAAAAAAAATGGGGGGCTCATTTGGACTTCGGGGAAAACATTCAAGAATATGTATTATTAGTATTCTGTTTTTACTTGACTTGAGATATCATTGTATTTGAAGAATATTGTTTTATGTTTTTGGTATTGTGTATTTGTTATTATTTTATTGTTAAGTGTATTGTTTTTATTTCACAAATTTTTTTTAAGGCTTACTATGGGTTTCGATTACTTTATGTATCCTCATTCCCTAGTGCCAGTCACATACCTCTAGTTCGGGTATGTGACAAAGTTGGTATCAGAGCCCATGTTTTATTTTTGGCTCTAATGATCTTTGAGTTACGTCTTTCTTGAACTAATGCGGTAATTAGGCTAATAAATGTAGATTGTTGTCATCATTGTTTTTAGGCTTCCGTGTTTATGTCCGTTCCTTATTGTGTTTTGAATTTCGTTTGGTTTTATCTTTTCAGAATGAGAAGGAGAGCACAGAATGCTCCTGCTACTGAAGTAACTGATGATGATAAGTAGTCTGTACAAGATGAAGTTCCTCCCCCTGCTCCTCAGCATAGAGGAAGGGGTAGGGGTAGACCTAGAGCAGAAATAGCTCAGATGCAAGAACAAGAGTAACATGTAGGACAAGGAGTTCCTGAGGTTGATCCTGTAGCTTTTGTAGCTGGAATGGCAGGCATCAACAAAGACTTGGTATCTCTGCATTAAGCAATGCCTTTAGTTTAGTAGATGTTACAGCAAAGGAATTAGGGGATGTCCGATGCAGATGCAGCATTACTGTATTCCAGAGTGGAAAGAGTTTCTTTTGATGGCACGGGAGATGCATTGGATTTTCTTAACACTATTAAGGCCAGAACTCGGACAGGCTATACAGACTATTAGCGAATTATGGTTGTAGAGCTATCTGTTCAGGCCGCAGCTCAGGACTAGTTCATGCAGTCCATTCAGCCACACATGACCACGATGATTTGGTTGGAATTTAAGGAGCAATTTTTGCGGTACTTTTATCCAGCATCAATGAGGAAAACTACAGATGGCAGCTACTGCATATAAATAAGGGTGATCAGTCAGTTGCAGAGTACACCCATGAGTTCCTTAGATTGGGTCGTCATGCACTAGATGTGATGCAGGATGACAAGAGAGTAGAAAAGTTATTTTTTATGGGTTTAGGTACATCCTACATAAGTATCTAGATTAGAGACTAGAGGTTAGACAGTGTTATTAAGGAGGCTCAACAACTAGAGAGATGCCACGTTATGCATGGCGCCATTCCTGATCCTTATGCGGGCAACGACAGTGGAGTATTGATGATACAGGGGATTCAGCAGCCTGTGTTTCAAATGGGCAATGTTGGTATTTAGAATACGGGTACTTTACAGCAGGGCTATTGAGGTAACCGAGTGCATAAGAGTGGAAAACACAGCAGACAGAGTAGTAGACCTCTGAGATTCAGACCTAGAGTCAGTAGTGGTAGTAACAATCAGACCTCTGGTTATGGTAGTACAGGCTCGAGGCCCAGTGCATGCCCTACTTATGGCCAAGTACATCAGGGGTCGTGTCATTTGCTGACTGGAGCCTGCTTCAGGTGTGGGCAGATTGGACATCTTGCCAGAGCTTGTCCTAACACCGGGTATCAGTCTTTTTATGCGCAAGGATCTTCGTCTTTAGTTGTTCAGTCATTTCAGCAGGTGCATCAGCCCTACCAGGCACCTATGTACCCTCAGCAGAGGCCGACTCAGTATGTGGGCCAATAGGGCTGAGGTTTAGGAGGCAGATATGGGGGTAGACCGAGTGGTAGAGGATTCATACAACCTTCCAGTTCTCAGTAGGCTGGCCATGGACAGGCAAGGGTGTTCACTGTGACTCCTCAGGATGCTCAGGCATCCAATGCGGTGGTAGCAGGTACTCTCTCAGTATATTCTTTTGAGGCTAGAGTTTTATTTGATCCTGGTGCATCACACTCTTTTGTTTCACCTATCTTTACTTCGAGGATGGAGTGGCAACCATCTAAATTGTTATTTTCCTTATTTGTAGTGGCACCACTTAGTGACTAGTTGGAGACAAACATATTCTTTCCATCTTGTCCCGTTTTGGTGGAAGGTAGAGAGTTGCTTGCAGACTTAGTATTATTGGATGTAATCGATTTCGATGTGATCTTGGGAATGTACTGGTTAGCTCAACATTATGCCACGTTGAATTGTCGAGAGAAGGTAGTGATTTTTAGAATCCCAAATGATAAAGAGTTTCAATTCAGAGGCGATAAGAGTTCAATACCCCAGAATCTTATTTCTGTTATCACAGCTAGGAAGATGCTTAGTAGAGGATGTAAAGGCTATTTAGCTATGATCAGAGATACAAAGGTGGACATGGGATCAGTTGAGAAGGTGCCAGTGGTGTGCGAGTTTCCTAATGTTTTTCCTGAAGAATTGCCAAGATTGCCACCAGACAAAGAGATAGAATTTTGTATCGATGTTGTACCTGGTACGGATCCTATCTCGATGCCACCTTATAGAATGGCATTAGTAGAGTTGAAGGAGCTTTATGAGCAGTTGCAAGAGTACTTGATAAGGGTTTTATCAGACCTAGCACATCTCCTGCACCAATGTTATTTGTGAAAAAGAAAGATGGTAGCCTTTGACTTTGTATCAACTATAGGCAGTTGAACAAAGTCACCATCAAGAACAAATATCCTCTCCCAAGGATTGATGACTTATTTGATCAGCTTCAAGGAGCTCGGTGTTTTTCTAAGATTGACTTAAGATCTGGGTATCATCAGTTGAGAATTAGAAGTAGAAATGTACCTAAGACAGTATTTTGGACGAGATATGACCATAATGAATTTTTGGTGATGTCCTTTGGGTTGACTAATGCTCTAGCAGCCTTTATGGACTTGATGAATCGGGTGTTTAGGTCATTCTTGGACTGATTTATTATTATCTTTATTGATGATATTTTGGTATATTCAAAAAGTGAGGAGGAGCATGCTAGGCATTTAAGGTTTGTGCTTCAGACTTTAAGGGAGCATCAATTGTATGCCAAGTTCTCAAAATGTGATTTTTGGTTGGATCAAGTGGCATTCTTAGGCCACGTGATATCCAAAGATGGCATTCAAGTGGATCCTAAGAAGATTGAAGCAGTTGCAGAATGGCCGAGACCTACAATAGTCACCCAAGTGAGAAGTTTTCTGGGTTTAGCAATCTATTACAGGAGATTTGTGAAGGATTTCTCCAAAATTGTAGCGCCCTTAATAAGGATAACTTAGAAGAATGTCAAGTTTGTTTGGACTGACAGATGGGAAGAGCACTTCCAATTGCTTAAGGACTTGTTGACTTCAGCTCCAGTATTGACTTTACCTTTGGGAAGTGAAGGGTATACAGGGTACTGTGATGCTTCTCGAGTAGGACTGGGGTGTGTGTTGATGCAAAATGGGAGAGTGGTTGCTTATGCTTCACGTCAGTTAAAGAAGCACGAGCAGAACTACCCCATTCATGACTTGGAAATGGCAGTTGTGGTGTTTACTTTGAAGATTTGGAGACATTATTTATATAGTGTAACTTGTGAAATACACCCCGACCACAAGAGCTTAAAGTATATCTTTCAGCAAAAAGACTTGAATTTGAGACAAAGGAGATGGATGGAACTTCTGAAAGATTATGATTGCTCTATTCTTTACCATCCGGGTAAAGCAAACGTGGTAGCTGATGCACTGAGTAGGAAGTTAGCAGGAAGTCTTGCACACATCAGCACAGAAAGGAGGCCAATCATTAAGGAGTTGCATGAACTTATTGATCAAGGATTGCAGTGGAAGATAACCAAGAAATGTCTTTTTACTCAATTCAGAGTATGATCAGTGTACTTGGATAGAGTTAAAGCAGCTCAAAGAAAAGATCCACAGTTGCAAAAGATTATATTTGAAGTGCAACAAGGTCAATCCAAAGACTTTGTTATTGACAATGAGGGCATGTTGTGTTTAGGCACAAGGCTATGTGTACCAGATGTGGATGAACTACGAAAGGAGATTATGGAGAAAGCCCATTTTTCTGCTTATAGTATTCATCCAGGTTCTACCAAGATGTATCATGATTTGAAAGATACATATTGGTGGAATGAGATGAAGAGAGACATTACAGAATTTATGTCCAAGTTTCTTACTTATCAGCAAGTGAAGTTGGAACATCAGAGGCCTTTAGGATTATTACAATAGTTGCCCATCCCAGAGTGAAAGTAGGATATGATTGCTATGGATTTTGTAGGTGGTTTACGTTGTACATCAAGTGGCTATGATGCTATCTGGGTGATAATTAGCAGATTGACAAAGTCAACTCACTTTCTGCCAATTAAGAAGATATACTCTACTGACAGGTTAGCAAGATTGTATGTTAACCGAATTATTTATCTTCATGGAGTACCAGTCAGTACAGTATCTGACAGAGGAGCCACTTTTACTTCAGTCTTTTAATAAGAATTACATGACTTTGGGTACAAGGTTAGATTTCAGCACAACTTTTCATCCTCAAACTGATGGTCAATCTGAAAGGACCATTCAGACTTTGGAGGATATGCTTCAGATTTATGTGATGGATTTTGGTGGTCAATGGGACGTACACTTGCCATTAATTGAATTTACATATAACAACAGTTATCATGCAAGTATTGAAATGACTCCGTATGAAGCACTGTATGGAAGAAAGTGCAGATCGCCTTTATGTTGGGAAGTTGGTAAGAGACAGTTGACAGGATCAAAATTGGTGCAAGTGACTTCTGAAAAGGTTCCCATCATTCAGCAGAGGTTAAAGACAGCCTTCAGTAGATAAAAGAACTATGAAAACCATAAGAGGAAGGATGTGTCATTCTCTGTTAAAGACTTAGTATTTCTTAAAGTGTCTCCAATGAAGGGAGTGATGAGGTTTGGTAAGAAGGGTAAGTTAGCTCCAAGATATATCAGACGAGAGTTGGCGAAGTGGCATACAGACTGGTGTTATTGCCAGAGTTATTGCGAATCCACCTAGTGTTCCACGTATCGATGTTGAGAAAGTATATTTCCGATCCTTCACACGTTCTTCAGCCTCAGACAGTGGAGCTCAGCGAAGATTTGACGTATGAACAATACCCAATGGTGATAATGGATCGACAAGTTCGTTAGCTCCGCACTAAAGAAATCCCTATGGTGAAAGTTCTGTGGAGCAACCATACAGTGGAAGATTGCACGTGGGAGACCGAGGCAGTGATGCAGGTGGCATATCCCTATCTTTTTCATTTGTAAAAATCTTGTACTCCTTTTATTTATTTAAAATTCGAGGATAAATTTTTATAATGAGGGAAGATTGTAAACACTCGAATTTCGATATTTATTTATGAAATTAATTGGGAATTTAAATGTGAATTTTATTTTATTAATATTAAATGAGGATTATTAAGTTTAATTATTTTTATTGAATTGATGTTGAAAATATTTTGTTAATGAAAAATTTAATTTAAAGTTTTAGAGTGTATATATTTGAATATTTAAGTGTGACTGGGTGTAATTATTTGTAGTAGATATTTTTAATATAATATAAATATATGTGTACTTTTAATAAATATTATTTTAATATTATTTTAATTTTAATTTATTTTAAGTTTTTGTTTTTTATGCTTTTGGAAAAAAATAGTTTTCTATCAAAAAAACGGGCAGTAGCCATTTTGTTTCTTCTTTCCCCTGTTTTTGCTTCTTCTTCCTTTTCTTGTCCGTTGAACCAGACAAGCCATCCACCACCACCTGAGCCACCATTTGAACCACCATCGCCTCCCCAAGTTGCTAGCAGACATCCTCCTCCCTAGCTAGTCCAACAAGTAGCATCCTCTTCCTCTCTTCCTGTTTTTTTTCTTATTTTGGCCGGAGTTAGTTTTGGTTGCCAACGAAGATTCCGACATCGGTTGATTGAGATTCCGGTGTCATTGGAATCCTTATCTTCCAAGCTTCTCGAATCTACCTTCGGTTTCTTCGATCTCCTTCCGGATAGACTTGAAACGAGGTAAATTCATTTTTTAGTTTTTGTTAATTTTTGGTTAATAAAATGAGATTTAGGCTTAATGTTGGGTAGAGAAGTCGATGTAGAGATTGAATGCTATGCACTAATATTTTTTTTATATTTTTTGGATTTATTTTTAATTTTTAGAATTTTTGGTTCGGGTTACTATACCGAGCCCAAAATTTTTGATATTTTTAATAAATACTATATATTATTTGGAGTAATGTTTGTAAAGGGAGTTCTATAAAACTAGTTATAGATAATTTATTATAATTTTTGGAAGTTATATGTGAAAAATATGAATTTTAGAGAAAAATGTGTAATTTGATTTTAAATTGATTTTTGGTAAATTTATAGTTAATTAACATGTATAATGATAATTTTGATTATTAGAAGGTATAAATTAATTTTATTAGCTGAATTAGTATTTTTGTATATTTTGTTGATTTTAGATTAATTTTCGGAAATAATATAAATGTATATAAATATTATAGTATTTAATTATTTGATGATTTAATTATATTTAGTGTTAAAATATATTTTTTTGAATTTTCCATAATAAATTTTTAGTATATATATTAATATTTTAAATGAGAAATATTAATAGTTTAACCAAAAATTGGGGTTTTGTATATGATAATTATTTAAAAGAAATTATTATTCAAATAGCCTGATTAATTTTTATAAAATTTTGTTATATATTTTTATAACTCAAATATATATATTTTGTGGTAGTGTTGTTGATGTGTAGTTTGGGAGTCCAATCCGAGTGTGGTACTGTGTGGTGAATAGAAGTATTTTTCGTACAGGAACGACTCTACTTTTTAGTAGAGGGGTGTCCGTTTTACAAGGGAGACTCGGCCAAATTTTTGGTAGATTTCTCGTAAAACATGATATTGGTATCTGTGAAATTCCGAGTCTGTTTAGCGTTATGTCTTAAATCGAGTTAATTCCCTCATTTCATGATTTTATTAATTTTTGAGAATCTCATGAATTTAATTATTTTATCCTACAAGCATATTTTAAATAAATATTATTTATTTTAGAGAACTCTGGGACTCAAACTATAGCACTCGGGCAACAAAGAACGCGTTGTCCGGCACGCTCAACCTGTGAGTTAATTTTATGAAATGTGTGTTGTGCGTGTTTTCAGTATATTTTTTAGTAATTAAAAATAATAAAGAAATGATTATATGATTGATTTATGAATATATTTATATTACCACATGCATGATCATTTCTTCTATATTTATGAATAGTAATTGAAAACATGTTTAAAGGAAAATTATTTTATTTATTTATTATTTAATAATTTATTTATTTTATTTAATTATTTATAATTCGAATTGATTTGGAGATAATGGTAGAACGTGCTACCTCGTGAGTGTCACTAGGACCACATGCGCACGGGTAAGATCTCGGTATATGTTAAATGTGAATTGGGCTTGGGGAAGTGTGTACCCTCGGGCAAGAGTTAATGGTTAGAGCTCGGTAAAGCTAGTACACTCGGGCTGGAAGAAGGGATGTAACTCGGTTGAGCTTGCTCTAGGGACATCAATATGGAATAAGTGACATGATTGTGACAGTAACTCGGTTGAGCTTGCTCTCGAACGACAGTCATTTGGATTAAAGAGAGCCAGAAAGCTATTAGAATAATGGTTTAGGTGTTCTACTAGGTTTCCACTAAAATAATTATTTTAAATATTTTTGTACGAGAATTTCATATTAAATTGATTTAAGAAGTTTTAAAAAGACTTTATATAAATATTATAAATGATTTTAATAATTATAATTATTTTATTCTATTTTGTTTTAAAAAAAGGTTTTAACAAATGATTTTAAAACCAGCATGCATTTTATAAAATTGATTCACTCAGTAAGGTTTGATTCCCCTCAACTTATTTTTTTTCAAGACCTCACAGTCAGTCTACTAGTATTCACAATTTGCGCCGAGTTCGTTCTTCACCGGCTGCACTATGTATATTGATTTGATTTACATATTGTGTAACTGAATTCTGGACACCATAGTAGTTAATTCAAGAATATGTATTATCGGCATTTTATTTTTACCTGACTTGAAATGTTGTTGTATTTGAAGAATATTGTTTTATGTTATTGGTATTATGCATTTATTATGATTTTATTGTTAAGTGTATTATTTTTATTTCGTGAAAAATTTCTTAGGCTTACTATGGGTTTTGGTTACTTTATGTATCCTCATTCCATAATGTCGATCTCATACCTTCGGTTCGGGTCGTGACATAAAAACAAATGAAAACATTTGCACAAATGTACAGCAAAGACATTATTAACTAAGAACTAATTAATCAGGTCAAATATTGCTCAACATAAATGTGGATGAAAAAAGAAATCGTTAAATGAAATGACCTAATAATAATAAACCATTGATTAGTGGTAGAGTTTGCCGAAGCACTTAACAGAAATTTCTCTTCCATCCCACTGAGATCAATAGTAAATCACATTGATTCACATCCAATACAAGAGACACATGGATGCATGACCTCTTTTTTTTTCTCCCAAAGGCCTTAACACTTTTCACCAAAGAATAAAGGCCTATTGGTGAAACAAAGCCAAACCTTTGCGACCTTTTGCAATCTAATCCCAACTTTTAAATTTTTATAATAATGTCTCAATTTTAAAATTTTTTTGCAATGTTAGCCAAGTCTTCATCTGGTCAAAATTGAATTTAAAATGGATGACGTGGCATCTGACTTGTCTTTCTAGTACATCAAATTGCAGTCCCCACATATATGTAAGCTAACTAGGGTTATAACCCCTTCTTCTCCAACCTACGAGCTCATCACTGCATATACTGCAATTTTCCCAAAACCCTCCCTTCCAAAACCTCTCTACTTACACTATTGAACTCTCTGAAACCTGTCCTCGCCTCAAAGACCACCTTCCGTCCCGCTCCATAGATACCAATGAGCTCATCACTCTTCAAAAAGAGAACAAAAGTCACATGTTCCTCGCCACAACCTGTGGCCATCGCCTAACCAACTCTACCTTGTGCTCCACCATTGTGCGAGCTAGCTCTGCCCGCACACACAGTAGCCTCGTCCAGTACTACTTCACTTACCTACCCATTAACGGCCTTACCCAAAGCTGGGTCGCTTGCTCGTGCCAGTGAAGAATAGCTTATAGCGGTGATGATGGGGTTGCAATCTGCTCCCTCTAACGACGATCGAAAGCGAGCTCGCGACCGGTGAGTTGCTACGTTGACGAGACAACAGCTTGGACAATGGATGGTCGTGGTGGAAGAAGTAGTGTCCCTACTTGTTGATTCGCGATGCTTGCCTGCATGACAAGCAATGATTTGCTGCTCGACGGTAATTTGCTATTCAGTGAGGGTAGCTTGCGATGACAAGCTCAATCAATCAAAAATTCTAGTATTGTTCTTGTGTTCATTGGCTTAAAATTCTTCTGAGTCCAGTTGATTTGTTGAAGCTGGAGTGCTTTTTATTCTTGTTATTATTTTTATTTTTGGTTTATAATTGTTAAAGAATGGTTTCTTGATTGGATTTTTAATTTTGATGCTTGTTTTTGTTCAGAAATCAAAATTGTGTGTATGTTTTTTCATTTTTTGGACATTTCTTTCACTGTGAAAATATAAAATTTTGTTGAAAATCAATTTCATTTATGTTATTTTTATGTAATTAAAGTTTAATTCTACTACATATAATTGCCTTTTTTAATTATTATTTTACTAATTTCTATTTTTTTTCCTTATCTTTCTACTATTGATTTTTTGTTTAAATTTCCATAGTTTTGTTAAACCATAGTTTAGGTTATAACTAGGGTTCGCTAATGTGGATTGGGTGCCTACTCTTTGTTGTGCTGGCAAGACACACTCAGTCACCACATCATCAATTTATCATTCAATTTTGACCAGATTAGCTCATGGCTAACATTGCAAAGAAATTTCAAATGTGGGATATTATTACAAAAATTAAAAAGTTAGGATTAGATTGCAAAAGGTCGCAAAGGTTTGGCTTTTTTTCACTAATATGCCAAGAATAAAAAGGATAAGAGCAAAAAAAAAAAGGTCTCTTCTAATTTACTGCAAAACAATAGTTCTCGTTAGTGAGAGGAACTCTCTCTTTGGTACGGCATCTGCTACTATTTTTTATTGTGTTTTCTGTATTATATAGCTCACAACATCCTATTCAACAACATAACAATATTGATCGCAACCACCACCACGTTCATCGCCCCTCCATCCTGGCATCTGCCTCCTTCTTTAACCTTTAACAACCTGACAAACTTCAAAGTGGTATGGAAACCTCTCCAAATAAAGCCACGGTGTTAACTACCATTCTCTCCACACAGCTCCTCTCAAAAATGACCTTAAGAGTGGAGAAGCTACTCTCAATGAGATCTCAAGGACAGAGATCTGCAAGACAGAGTATGGCTTTTGGATCTTCATTGAATCCCTATAGGAATCAGTCATAAACCCACCTTCCTTGGAGCTCTATGTCTAACTCACTCCCATCACTGCTGCTCCTAAAAACCAGCAAGAGAAGAGACTACCTCTATCCAAGGAGGATAGTTGTTTGTCAGCTCAACTCATCTATATCACCGAGAAGCTTTCTCTGAACTCAGCTCCAGCTGCCTTTCAACCCACTCCCAATGTTGTTGCTCCCACAAACCGGCACACAAAGAGGCAAACTCAGTCCATGAAGGGGAGTCATACATAAGCTCAACTTCCCTTAGTTTTGCTTAACTCAGCTCTAGCTTCTTCTACTCAGGCACGTCTGTTCTGAACCTATCTTACCCAAGCATGTGGAACATGCTACAGAGAATGATGGCAATGCTGAAACTATCAGTCAAAGTATGCAGACTAAAGAAAGTATGATAAACTTCTCTAAAGCTTTCAACTTAGCTAGCACTAGCCTAGCAGCTGCAATCTACTTGGTTAATAAGGATGATGAAAGCCCAAGCCACTTAGTCTTTCTCAGTTTTAGCTTATGCCTAATTAAGTCTCTCCCAATATCAAAGTTAACTTATGTTACTAGTTGTTTCTAAGTTGTTTCTCAAGATAGTAGTCTGTCTTCTTCTGATGTAATCCTTTAGTTTGTTTTAATATATTTTATTTTGATAAAAAAAATCTACTGTGAAATAATTGAGCATAAACAACTATTTTACTCATAGACATATAACGGTTGTCCTCTCTTGGAGACATACTATTAAGTCTCACCAACTTTGGTTGATAAGGCTAACCTGAGTTGCTCCTATGTATAAAACTGACTCCCTATTTTCACTATCACTTGTTGTATCATCAGACCATTCACCACTGATACTTTGGTGTAGTGAACATCAAGGTCCAAGTCTTTCAAATCTGCCATTAGCCAGTAGCAAGTGGGTGATTCTTCTTGCTACATTAAATTCATATCATCACATCCCAGCCAATAATCTTCATGTCAACATCCATATCTATTACTTTACTTCTGAGATTATTGGATATTTTGAGTTCTCGATCAGGTGGAGGTGGCCCTAGCCATGAATCTCTGCTTGAAAGCTCCTTCCTCATCAATTCAACTTACTTCTCAAACTCTTCCTTGTCAAATTCTGCAGTTTGCATCTTTATTCTAAGCTCCTTAATATATGAAATTGCATCACCAAGAAGTGAAGCTTTATCCTATTAAAAAATAAGTCCATTAAGTGTGGCCCAACTAAAATTAATAAAAGTAAAATCCTAATCCTAATTAGATTAGGATTGTGTGAATTAATCTCGTATATTGATATTAGGGTTACATGATGGATGTCCCAGATTGAAAGGATGTCTATAAATATGTATGTAAATTGGTCCTCTCTCTCCCCAGTAAAAAACACAACACTAACTCCATCTAAAGGTGTGATTAAGAAATTAAGGGACAAGAGATAGAAACTGATTTCTCATCATTGGCTTCAAGTATAAATTCTCTTGTGAATCAAAATAATTTTTCTATCCTATTTATTTTATTATATCATGAAAATATTAAGTTTTAAACATTCTTAGGGTTTATGCTGATGAAATATTGTTATAAAGAAAAAACTAACAGGTGGTATTAGAGCATGTGTTGAAAAACTAAATATTTTCTATGCATAATTAATATTAATCGATTGATTTATGATTTTTATTTATAAATTATTTTGAATGATGAGTTATAATTTATGAAGTCCAAATCATATAATTATCAAAAATTTCTTGATTATTTTGCTTGGGCTTTTGGCAAAATCGGATGGTTGAAATATTGAATTTCTTATTAAGCTAAACCTATTTGTTTTTTATTTCACGTGGGGACTTGAAGCTTAATCATATAATGGATTCAAATAGGTTAATGAAGGTTCCACATTATATCCTTATTACTTTTAAACATGAGGATGTGTTTGGGTTTAAATTATAAACTTTGTCTGTATTATTGTCAAGGTTTTGCATTAAAATAATAATGATGATGATGATGGTGGTGGCAATGTTGTTTGCCCGTATTTCATTAGTTTTTGAAATTAAAATAATAATAAATAAAACAAATGTAGAAAGTTATTAATAGGTTATTGATTTATTTATTCATATTTTATTTTATTTATAATTACTATGCTTAATGAGAATGATATTATTATGAAATTATGTTTGTCTTATATTATTATGAATAAATACATGTATTTATTGTTATAATTTATAGTTGCCAAAGTGACTTAAACTAGAACGTGTTTTACATGTATAAATTATGTTATTGACAAAATACCATGATGATGTGTAGACGTTTGACAATTGTTAGAACTTAGGAATTACCCAAAGGTAAATTATTATTCTATAATTGTTGAATATTATTGGGTTGTATTATTATATTTTGGTTGAATATATTTGATTATCCAAAGATATTAGATGTGTTTAATTAAAATACGATGATTACCCATTATGTTTATATGCATGGTATTTGAAGTATGTTATAGTATCTACCCAAAGGAGAACTACTTTATTATTTTTCTGAATCTATATTAATTGTGAGCATTATGTTATATTTTGCAACTGTTGCAATTCATTCACATGCATCATCTGTTACTGTATTTAATGGTACAAACTTCTCTGAATGGCATGAGCAAATTGATTTCCACTTAGACTTTATAGATCTTAACTTAGCATTATTGGAAGATAAGCTCGCTACTATTATTGATTCAAGCAGCGAGGCTGAGAAGTTGCACTTTAAGGCATGGGAACACAGTAACAGATTGTGCCTAAAGTTTTTGCAAATGGCAATTACCAACAACATTAAGTCTCCTATTCCACAAGCATAAAGTGCTAAAGAATTTCTTATAATGTTTTCGTTCCGCTGACAAGTCTTTCTCTAGTATATTAATGACAAGGCTCACGACTATGAAGTATGATAGGTCAAAGGGCATGCAATATCATATCATTGAGATGACTAATATCGCAGCAAGATTGAAGTCCTTAGGATTAGTAATGGAGGATTCCTTCTTAGTGCAATTTATGTTGAACTCACTTCCTCCTAAATCTGGGCCTTTTCAAATTAACTATAACAATATAAAGGATAAGTGGGATGTTAATAAATTGGCTGGTAGGCTGGTTCAGGAGGAAACAAGATTAAAAAATCAAGGGAATCACACTATTAATCTTGTGTGTCAAAAAGTTAGAAAAAGAATGAAAGTAAAAGCCAACTAGTCTAAGAAAACCAAAAGGCCTACTAATGCTTATTGGGCATAAGAGAAGGAACGAAAGATTGATAGATGTCACTTTTGTAAGAAAGAAAGACACTATCAGAAAGATTGCTTGAAACATAAGGCTTGGTTCGAAAAGAAAGGTATCTTTCATTATGCTTCTCCAATTTTTGAATCAAACTTAACTGAAGTTCCTAGTAATACTTGGTGGCTTGATTCTAGTGCTACTACTCATGTGGCTAATATGATATAGGGATTCATTATGATCCGAACCATAAACCTAGTAAGCGATTTTCTATTTATGGAAAATTGCATGAAGGCACCGATTGAAGGCATTGGAACTTATCATTTGATCTTAGATAATGGCTATCAATTAGACTTATCTGAGACCATTTACGTACCTTTAATCAGTAGAAACCTTATTTCAATTTCTAGACTAGATGTTTGTGGTTTTAATGTTAAATTTGAATCTAATAGTTTTAGTTTGTTTAAGAATTATGGATTTATTGGTTTCAATTTTCTTATTGATGGGTTCTACAAACTAAAACTTGATAATATTTTTGCTAAATCCTTGCTTACTATGAATAGTAGTATTGGACTTAAACATAGCATGATGAATGAAAATTCTGCTTACTTGTGGCATAAATGTTTGGGTCATATATCCAAAGAAAGGTTACAGAGATTAGTAAATAATGAAATTCTTCCAAATCGGGATTTTACAGACATTTGTGTGGATTGTATTAAGGGTAAACAAACCAAACATTCCAAGAAAGGAGCCACAAGAAGCACTCAGCTTCTTGAAATTATACACACTAATATTTGTGGACCTTTTGACACTCTAGTTATTAATGGAGAAAGATATTTTATCACCTTTATTGATGATTTTTCACATTATGGTTATATCTATTTGGTTTATGAAAAATCTCAATCAATCAATGCTCTTGAGGCATACATAAAGGAGGTTGAGAAGCAATTAGATAAAAAAGTAAAAATTTTAAGATCTGATAGAGGTGGTGAATATTATTGAAAATATGATGAGTCTGGATAGTGTCATGGTCCATTTGCAAAACTCCTTGAAAGTCATGGCATATGTGCACAATATATTATGCTAGTACACCTCAACAAAATGGTGTGACAGAAAGGCATAATTGGACTTTGATGGATATGGTTAGGAGTATGATGAGTAACTCCTCTTTATCCAAATCATTATGGATGTATGCACTTAAAACCGTAACATATTTATTAAATAGGGTTCCTAGTAAGGTAGTTCAAAAGACTCCTTTTGAAGTTTGGACATGAAGGAAACCTAGTTTACGGCACCTGCATGTTTGAGGTTGCTTAGCGAAAGTAAGAATTTATAATCCACATAAAAAAAGTTAGATTCTTGAACTATTAGTGGTTACTTTATTAGTTACCCAGAGAAATTTAAAGGGTATATATTTTATTGTCCAAAACATAGTCCATGAATTGTTGAAACCAGAAATGCAAAATTTATTAAGAATGGTGATGTTGGTGGGAGTGATGAATAATAAAATATGGAGATAAAGGAAATTAGTGTAAATTTTCCTTTACACATGAATGTTCCTTCATCCATTACTTTGTTGAATGTTGTTCCCAATGTTAAAGGACATAAAACTAACACTGAACAATATTTGGATGAAGAACCATCCCATCAAGTAACTAACTCGCATATGACTGATGCAATTGAACCATAAGAAATAGTAGTAAAAAGATCTCAAACAGAAAGGAGATCAGTTATTCCGAATAATTATGTGGTATATTTGCAAGAGTCAGATTTTAATATTGGAATTAATGAGGATCCAGTTTCATATTCAATAGCCATAAGTAGTATTGAATCTGAAAAATGGATTGATGCCATGAAAGATGAGTTAAAATCCATGAAGCAAAATAATGTTTGGGATCTTGTTGAATTGCTAGAAAATTGTAAAAGAGTCCGGTGTAAATGGGTTTTTAAACAAGGCGCAACTCAAAAGGCAGTATTGAAAGATATAAAGCCAAACTTGTTGCTAAAGGTTATACTCAAAAAGGTGGCATTGATTATAAGGAGACTTTTTCTCCAGTCTCAAAGAAAGATTCATTAAGAATAATTAAGGCACTAGTTGTTCATTATGACTTAGAGTTACATCAAATGGATATGAAAACAACCTTTCTAAATGGAGATTTAGCGAAGGAGGTTTACATGGATCAACCTGAAGGTTTTTCCATGGAAGGTGAAAGTCAATTGGTGTGTAAACTTAAGAAATCAATATATGGACTTAAACAAGCTTCCCGACAATGGTATATTAAATTTAATATCATTATTACATCTTTTGGTTTTAAAGAAAATAATGTTGATCGATGTATATACCAAAAGATCATTGGGAGTAAGTTTATATTTTTGGTTTTATATGTTGATGATATCTTACTTGCTGCTAATGATTTAGGCATAATGCAAGAGAGTAAAGAATTTATTGCCAAGAACTTTGAAATGAAAGATATGGGAGAGGCACCTATGTAATTGGAATATAAATTTTTTGTGATAGATCACGTGGATTGTTAAGATTGTCTCAGAAAACCTATATTGAAAATGTTCTTGAAAAGTTTAACATGAATGTTCACCTGGGGTTGTTCCCATACATAAAGGTGACAAATTTAGTCTTATGCAATGTCTGAAAAATGATGTGGAACGAAAAGAAATGGAATCAATTCCATATGCTTCTATTGTTGGAAGTTTAAAGTACTTACAAACATGCACCAGACCGGACATCAGTTTCGCGGTTAGAATGTTAGGCAGGTATCAAAGTAATCCTAGAATTGATCATTGGAAAGCTGCAAAGAAAGTATTGAGGTACCTTCAAGGAACAAAGAACTATATGCTCATATATAAGAGATCCAATGAAATGAAGGTGATTAGATATTCACATTTAGATTTTGCCAGATGCTTTGATAGTAGAAAGTCCATATTTGGCTACCTATTTTTATTAACAAAAGCAGCTATATCGTGGAAAAATGCAAAACAAACTATCATTGCTTCATCCACTATAGAGGCAGAATTTGTGGCATGTTTTGAAGCCACAATTCATGCATTATGGGTGCGAAAATTTATTTTAGGACTTGGGTTATTGACACCATTACCAAGCCGCTAAAAATTTATTGTGATAATTCCGCAGCAGTGTTCTTCTCTAAAAATGACAAATACTCAAAGGGTGCCAAACATATGGAATTAAAAGTATTTTGTTGTTAAAGAGTAGATTTAGAAATAAATAGTGTATATTCAACACATTAGTACTGAACTTATGATTGCGGATCCTTTAACGAAAGGCCTACAACCAAAATTATTTAAGGAACATGTTCTAAGAATGATGATTAGGATGATTAATTATGTAATGACACTTTGAGCTCTATTATGTGTTTCTGATTTGCATTCTAGATTTCTTGTTTCTTATGTTTGTGTACACATGATTGATTTAAAGTTAAATAGGAAAGTCATTATTTGACATTATCGTGCATCATTATAAAATTATGTCTTAAATATTTTCAATTATGGATATGATATGACAGATTGTAGTATTGTAATATATGGAAGGGAGTGTTCGATGAAACAGGACATAACCGTCATAACTCACACTGAACAATTTTCACATTATATTATTATTATGAAATCATAAGAGATTAATTATTATAAACACAATAAGAGTTATATTAATTTTAATTGGACCAAGTGGGAGAATGTTAGAAAATAAGTCAATTAAGTGTTGCCCAATTAAAATTAATTAAAGTAAAATTCTAATCCTAATTAGATTAGGATTGTGTGAATTAATCTCGTATGTTGATATTAGGGTTACGTGATGGACGTACCAGATTTAATAAGGATGTTTATAAATATGTATGTAAATTTGCCCTCTCTCTCCCTAACAAAAAATACAACCCTAACTCCATCTAAAGGTATGATTAAGAAATTAATGGACAAAAGAGAGAAACTGATTTCTCATCGTTGGCTTCAAGTATAAATTCTCTTGCGAATCCAAGTAAGTTTTCTATCCTATTTATTTTATTGTATCATGAAAATATTTAGTTTTAAAGATTCTTAGGGTTTATGTTGATGAAGTCTTGTTATAAAGAAAAAACTAACATATCCATCTTCGAAACATTGGGAACTACAGTTCGCAGAGCATAAAACCTCTGGTTGAGTTTCTCTCTTATCT
>CATIWM010492532.1:0-26098 GCA_949671775.1 Mallotus repandus
CTACATGTTTTTTTTAATAATTATTATTATTATTATTATAATAAAAATCAATTTAGCTCTCTCAACCTTAAAATATACACAATAAAAACATTTTATTTCTTAAAATATACACAATAAAACAATTTTATTAAAATAAAATTAACACACTTTTATACAATAATAATTAAAATAATTCTCATCACCAATTATTCAAATTCAATTTCATACAATAATAATCTTAATATTAATAAAATATTTATTAATACTGCAAGTCTCGAAAATATATTTTTATAATTTGTAAAAAAAAATTCGAGTTATAACAATTATGTATGAATAATTAAATAATTTTTTAAGTTAATATTAATTGTTGTGAAAGGTATATAATCATTAGAAATTAAGAATAATTAAGGCATTTAAAATGTTAATAAAGCCAAAATGGAGTGCAATTATTAAGAAAATGAGTGCAAAATTCTCTACAAGATGCCTTAAATCATGCTTTTACATCGTCATTAATAAAATGATTGCCTTATCTAATTAGGATACAAGCTTCTTATAGTTTATAATTATAATGTCAATATTCTATTTATATTGATGCAAAATTACTTAAATATGCTCGTTCAAGTTATAATATTTCTATTAATAGCATTTTTGTCTTTCATTTTTATAAAGGTACGAACATCTCATAATGTATAATTATAATGTCGATATTTAGATTCAAATAAAATTATTTAACATATTAAATCTGACCATTACATTGGCATAAAAATAGTGATTGTCTTATAAAAAGGATTCGACTAAGAGCTTCAATAAAGGAAAGATAAAATTATTATATCTAAATATCAATTTATATACTAAAATAACTTTATTTCTGTAATCCATTTTAAAGTGCGAATAACGTAAATATTTTTAATTTTAATTTCTACTTGTAAATTTATTTAAATTTTTTTATATATTTTAATTATCTAAATAAATTATAATCCTTATAAAAAATAAATTATTTTTAATTTTTACTAATTAAATCATTTTCAAAATAAAAATTATTTCTAATGAACTTAAATATTTAATTTTTTTAAACAAATTAATTATGTAAACATTATATTAATGAAACAAGAACTGTATACGGAAAAATTATTTTTTGTTTTATGTATAAATTATTTTTTGATATTAGATGCTTGAACATATTTTTCTGTTCTTATTCATATCATTTTATAATTTTTTAAAAGACATTAGACCCATAAATATATTTTGATTATAAATATATTAATTAATATCTAGATTATTCATATCATATGATTTTATTTTAACAAGTAAATATTTTCCTACACTACTAAAATAATTAAAAAAGATATAAAATATGACAATTAAAATCTATAATAATTAAATATTACATTTTTGAGAAAATAACAGCAAATATAAAAAACTTCAATCAACTAATTAGCTTAAATCATATTTCAATTTACATGCAAAAATAAAATTAAAAATTTTAAAAAATAATTAAAGTTTAAAATTTCACAAATAATTTATTTCTACTTCTTAGAAATGAAAATAAATTATTTTACACACAAATATTAATTTTAATTTTTAAATAAAAATAGAAATAAATTTATTAAGAATTTATGCCTATTTGTGAATTTCAAAAGATTAAAATAATTATTTTGTATAGATATAGTTCAATCTTTTTTAAGTAATATATAGATTAACTTAAAAAATTTTATTAATAAAAATTAAATATTTATGTCATTCAAATTTTAAAAAATATTAATGGTGGATTGTGAGAATTAAGAACTTACAATAAAAGTACACATTAAAATTAAAGATATTTGTATCATTCAAATTTTAAAAACATTAATAATGGAGTGCAAAAATAAAGTATTGGAGTGTAAAAATCTTCAGCCATAATTATAATGTGGATATTTAGATTCAAATAAAATTATTTAAACATATTAAATCTGACCATCACATTTCCATAAAAATAGTGATTGTCTTATAAAAAGGATTAGACTAAGAGCTTCCAATAAAGGAATGATAAAATTATCATATCTAAATATCAATTTATATACTAAAATAACTTTTCTAAACTTTATAATGTTTAAAAAATATTTTATGGTGATTTTTACTATTTAAATAAAAAAATTGTTTTTTTAAATAATTAGCACAAATGAAAATGGTTAATTCCCAACACTATAGAGGGAGATGAGGATTCGTACCATGCTCTCATCACCTGAAGGTCTATATCTTTTATCACTTAAATTATAGAAAAAATTATTATTATTATTAGTGATATTGCTTATAATTCGTATAATCTTGTAATAAATTAAAGATTAATTGCAAATAAAATCCTGATCTTTAGCGCTTTTTGCGATTTAATCACATCTTTTTAATTTTGGCAAATTAAAACACCAATTTCTAATTTTTTGCAATTCGAATCACCGATTCAAGTTGTAGGGACAACTTGAGTACGTGGCAGTTGGGGTTGCGCGGCTTAGCCATATCACAGGACCCATTTTCCATGTTAAAACACAACGTTTTGTCACTTAAGAATCGTAAATAGCATCTTCTTATTCAAATCCTTAATTTCGTCTCAAACCAAAATCCTTAATTTGCACCTCCTGAAATCAATTTCATCGTTTCTTACCCTGCAGATAGAATGGAGCTTGTTTATGAGTTTCTAAGTGAAACTTAAAGTACCAGAGTTTGACATTCTTAGGAAATGCCACTTTAATAAAATCAAGCAAACACGACATTTGAAAAACAAAGAAGCTAAGCTACGTTGAAGCCAAGATAAGCGGTTGAAGTTTGAAATTTAAGCTAAGATATGTAGAAGCTAACTCGACTTCCTCAAACAAAGGTGAGAGTGATATTAAACTTTTATTTATTTAAGAAGGGGTAAATGATTTGTTTAATAGAATGAAGGGATACAAATAAAATAATTGTTAGTGGGGATTAGTATATTAATAAAGTAATGGATAGTAGGGTTTTGTGGGGATTAAAAATAATATATATGTACAATGTGAAATTAAAAAATAATTTTTTTTTGGTTTGTGAACTGGGTGTTGGGGTTTCCATTGTGTAGCTTAAAGGTGCATTAAACACCGGTTTGTTTCTGCATGCAGGATCTCTGTAAGTTGTTCTATTTATCTTTACCATGGAGGAAAATTTTCTAATATTGGAGATGATGTTGAGTACTTTGGTGGTGATATAAAAATTAAACACAACATTGATCCTGATAGGTAGGGTTACTTTAACCTGAAAGAAGAAGTTGAGTCGTTGGGTTATAGAGTTGGGAAGTTGGCATACAGAATACCTAGACTAAGCCAAACTAAGGGGTTGAGGGAGGTGAAAGACGATAAGGAAGTGATGGAAATGTTGCAGTTCGGAATGGTAGAGGTGTATTAGAGGCTAAAATGATGATTGCAGATTCAGGGGGCAGAATAAGAAATGAAAGTGAACCAGAAGTTGTTGACACAACTGAAGTTCCTGTCTAAATGGAAGATTGTGTGGATGTCAATAGAAGTGACATTATGGTTAATATAGGGGTTCAAAGTGCCAATGAAATACAACCTCAGTTAGATGAAGAATACGAGTTAAGTGAGGATCCAGACTATAAACCAATAGAAGAAAGTGATACAGATGATGGATTGGAAGACAATGAGCTATTTGATGATGATAAGTATGTCGAAGCAAGGAAAATCAATACAAAATATAGAAAATATGTGTTTGTTGATAAAGTGGCTAATAGGATTGCTAGTGCTACAAAGAATGGCTTTAATAAACAAGTTAGAAAAAAAACTAGTGTAAGTGGTGAGCAATGCCAGAGTGAATATGAAGATTTTAAAGGTGATCTTAATTCAATAAGTACAAGCGAAGAGGATGATATGGATGAGGCGACAAAGAATCTATGAAAGAAACGGGTTATTTATGATCCTAAATGTGATCATAAAAGTCTGAAGTTTGTATTGGAGATGAGGTTTAAGAATTCAAACCAATGTAAAGAAGTAGTTCAAAAGTGGGCCATTCTTAATGGGCATAATTTACAAATTATGAGGAGCAACCATAAGCAACTTCAAGTAAGATGTGTTGAGAAGTGCCCTTGGAGACTGTATGGTAGTATCATACATAGGGAGCAAGCATTTGCCATTAGGACACTATATAGTGATCATAGATGCTTAAGGGAAATGCAGAATAGACAAGCAACTTCAGCATGGATTGCTAAAGAATACATAGAAAGGTTTAGAAGAAATCCTAACTGGTTTGTCTAGGACCTATCTGATGACCTGCTAGAAAAATTTTATGTTCAAGTCACAAAATGAAAGTGCTATAAAGTAAAATGGAAGGCTCTTGAGTTGCTAAAAGGTTCGATTGATGATCATTATGCAAGGCTAAGGTCCTATAAGGTTGAGTTACTTAGAGTTGATCTAGATGGAAGGTATGAATTCTTGCTTGATGATTATCAGAGTTTGAAGGGATTCTTCATTGGGTTCAGTGCATTGCAAAAGGGTTTTGTTAGTGGCTGCAGGTCTATCATTGGCTTTGATGGGTACTTTTTAAAGACATTCTTAGGTGGAGCTTTATTGGCGGCTGTGGGAAAAAATAGGAACAATCAGATGTTCCCTATATGCTGGGCAGTGGTATAGTTTGAGAATGAGCACTTTTAAACATAGTTTTTAAAATTAGTTATGAAGGAGTTGTGTATTGTGGATGGACTTGGGTGGAGTTTTATGAGTGACCAACAGAAGGTCAATAACTTCTATCATATTTTTATTCATTATTTATGTCAATTCTTCTAACTCATAAGACTATTTAATATTAACTTGGTACTCCTAAATCTTTTTTTCTTTCAGGGATTGTTGAATGCAATTATCAAGTTAGCCCCAAAAACTGAGGCAAGAAATTGTACCAGGCATGTATATTGTAATTGGAAGAAGGAGTTTAAAGGGCAGACTTTAAAAAATATATTTTGGAAGGTTGCAAGAAGCATATATAAGGCTGCATTCCAAACAAAGTTAGATGGGTGCCAAGCAGCAAAAGAAAATTTCTTAGACAGGGATCCAACCAAATTCTATAAGTTATATTTGAGTGAGATGCCAAAATTTGACATTATAGATAATAATGTATGTGAAACTTTCAATGGGTATATTGTTAAGGCTAGAATTAGACACATCATTAACATGTTGGAAGAAATTAGGGAGTCTCAGATGGCAAGGATGCATAAAAAGTTGACTGAGATGAGCAAGGTAACAGATAAGATATGCCCTAGAATTAGACAAAAACTAGAGGGAATTAGGTATAATAGTAGTCTTTGCATTGTGAAACCAACTGTTGGTGACAAATTCCAAGTAGGTATTGGATGTGAACAATTTGTTGTTGATCTCAAGCAGTTAACATGTACCTGTAGAGTTTGGCAATTGTTAGGTATACCTTGTATTCATGCATGTGCAAGTATCCACTTTATGAATAAGGATCCAACAGATTATGTGGATTTTT
Organism: Mallotus repandus; assembly: GCA_949671775.1. Taxonomy (NCBI): domain Eukaryota; kingdom Viridiplantae; phylum Streptophyta; class Magnoliopsida; order Malpighiales; family Euphorbiaceae; genus Mallotus; species Mallotus repandus. The sequence continues at coordinate 5,464 of CATIWM010492532.1, forward strand.
ATTTCACAGTGGATACTTACTTAAGGGCATATGCAATGGGCATTGAACCCACTAATAGGCCAAATGTGTGGCCTAAAGCAGACAGTTATGCAATAAAGCCCCCTTATTTCAGAAAGCTGCCTGGTAGACCTAAGGTATTGAGGAAAAGAGGACCTGACGAGGAACCAAGTAAACCTAATAAGCTAACCAGGGCTGGTATCCAAATCACTTACCAAGTATGTTTGCAAGTGGGCTACAATAAGCGGACATGCAAAAATGTGAACAATCCTGCTTTTAAGATACATGTGAAGCCCATTGTAAGTGAATACTTTCATAATAATTTTACCTTCACAACTTCTATAAAATAAAATTATGTTGATGCATGTATTTATTATAAACAGCTACAATGAGGAAGGCCATCAAAGGTCAAGGTTGTTCAACCTACTGAATCAAGTTAAGCCACTTTAATACCACCATTGGGTAGAAGAAATGAATCAAGTCAACCTCAACAAGTACCTCGAACCAACATCAATTCAGTTCCTGCAAACTCAACCCAACAAAGAAATAAGCAAGATCAAAGAATTAAACAGAATAAACAAAGATTGGTAATTGAGTTGATGCATGATTTTTAAACACAAGTATTCTATAATGTGGTTTTATTTCAGTTGATGCTATTTGCATATAAATTTTTAATAAAATTTGCAGACAAGACAAGGGTATGGTCTAAGAGTTTTTTATGGGACTGGTAACATCTATGTGAGGGTGGGTGTTCATATTGTTTGTAATGTTTACACATTATGCTTTTAGCTTTGTAATTACTATATCAAACATTTTTAGATGCCAAATGAGTCAAGAGTAAGAAGTGTGATTGGACTATCAGCTGCATCAAAGTCTGCCAGAGCTGGTCGAGCACCAACACTTAGACAAGGAAGAGGAAGAGCATCATCACAATCTACATCTTCATCAACTGCAACCTTAATGTCAAATCTAGTCAAAGTGCAAGTTAGAGGTAGAGGCAGGGGCAATGGTAGAGGCACTCAAGACCAAACAAGGGGGAATAACACAATATCCACAACAAATATTGGTGGCACCCAAGAGAGTGTTGCAAAGAATCAGCTTTGCCATTGCTTACCTAATAAACACAGTTTGCTGCATTGATATTTTGTTGGCAATGTTATACCATATATTTTGGAATGCATTTTGTTATAGTACTTCCATTAATAGATATTTTATTTTTAGGACCCTAATCTTAGGGTGCCTTTTTATTGTTGATTTAAGGTGCCTAAATTACAATATTTTGTTGGCAGTGTTATTTAAGGACCTTTGAATGAAAAAGCAGATGGTTTGGCATTACAATATGTGTTTTTTTTTTGTCATGACAATATGTGTTACTATTCTAATGCATTTTGCCATATCAAACAATAGAACCAAATCCTTATTCCAAGAATCAGATTTACAACAATAGAAAATTTCACAAAGAAATTTTTGAGGTCTTAATTTAACAAAGTTTAGTTCATGAATTACATAACTAATTAGAGCATCCTTACATTCTTGATCATTTAACTAGATATAATAACATACATTAAAACAAAAGCTAAGCAAAAGCATGCATCTCCAAATGCTTTATGATTTTCAACTACAATCAGCATCAATGTCTCCACTACAATCAGTGCATCCTAGAAATATCTATCATCAACTACAATCGGCTCCTACTCTACTCTACAATTTTCAACTTAAAGATTCAAACCAGGCAGCTTCAATGTCTCTGCCATGGAAGATGGATAGTTGCCTTTATAGAGAATTACGAGTAATGTCACAACCAGCACAAGAGATAGCTTCAAACATGCCCTGAGCTTCTTAACTTTGTGCTTCAATTTGTTGTTCTTATTTTTAAGCAGTATCTCTTGTTTACAAAGGTCTTCTATCCTCTTCTCCATAGCTTTTGTCATTCCTTTGTAATTTTCTTTCATTTTCATCTCTGCAAACTTGACTTTCTCGGTGTGTTGAATCTCCACATCTCTTAATATCTTCATCGTCCCTTCGTACCTTTCCTTTTCAACCTTCATTTGCATAAAGAGTTGTTTCTGATGTGGTGGAATTTCCGGATTAAGCCATTCAAAATATCCACAATCATCATGCTATCAAACAAATACATAAACACTTAATAAGAACAACCTCACTCATTAACCCACCAACATCCTAAAAACAAAATTAAGTATCAATTCTCACCACCAACAACTCAAAATTTACAAAATTACTTTACCTTTCTAATGGAACATCGATAAAATCGTCTCCTTGGATTCTCCATTGTCATTGAGGTATAGACACCCGCTGTGAACTCATGCCTGCATTCTTTTCCAGGAATTGAGCTTGGCGGGATACTTGACTGTGATGAACATCGCGACGAAGGACTCCCATGGCGTGTTCTTGAGCTGCTAGACATTTTTCTCCAAATTTGATGAACCCTAATTTTACTTCTTCAGAAAATGATTGAAAACGACTTTGTTGAAAATGACTTCTATTTTCCAAAAACAAGTGCAAAATGGTGCATTTCGACTTGAAAAATGGGTCCTGTGATTTGGCAATCGTCGATTGCCATGTACTCAAGTTGTCCCTGCAATTTGATCGGTGATTCGAATTGCAAAAAAATTAGAAATTTGCGTTTTAATTTGACAAAATTAAAAAGATGTGATTAAATCACAAAAAGCGCTAAAAGTTACGATTTTATTTACAATTAACTTTAAATTAAAAATATACTTATATACATATGTTATTTTTTTTATTGATAGATTGTACAATATAATTTGAACTATATATCTCATAATGCATTTAAAAAAGAGTTACCCTTAATTATTTTCTGAAGAAGAATTTGATACCAAAAGAAAAAATTAAAATTTTTAAATTATTTTGATTATTTGTTTTTGGGATATTGAAAAAGAATGTCTTTTTATAAAACAAAACTATTTTAAAAGGTCTTTTCGTTTGCCATTTTCAATTACAAACCATTTCTAATTTCAAGCCAATCCAACGTGCTGTGCCTAGACTCTTTGTTACTAAACACCCAAAAAAAAAAAAGGTTTAGTTTTGTAAAACATAGTGACTCTCGAGCAGCCATTTCATTCTCTTGGGTCCATCTTTGTCTCTGCATTTTCAGAGAATATGGAGCCAAAGATCGATTCTGGTAGCTCACTTCGTTCCAAGCCGGGTATACCCATTAAGAACACTTCCTTGCATTTAAAGTTTTATTCTTTTTTGTCTTTCAAATTAGCTGCTAAAAGACCCACTTCTTTTTATCATATGCAAAAGTCGAGAACTTTTTACTACTCATTATCAAATTTGTTTGCTTTGATCATCCTTATAGCTGGAGATATCGGGAAGAGTAAAACCCATTGTCAGATTTTTGGTTTTTTAAGTATTTAGATTGAGTGATTCTTTTATATATGAAACTTTGTTTTGGTTGAAAAGTTCCAGACTTTTCAAAGTTGAGCAGGGTTCTCCCCTTGAAGGAAAATGTATGCATGTATATATTTATATATATGTTACCATGTATCTACTTGTTTGTTGGTGTCTATTCCTTTGGGCTTTACAAGTTTTGTTTTTGAACAGAGTGCTGATATGTTAAAAAGAATTCATTCTTTATTGTGTGTGAATTTTTTATACTTGTTATGCAAGCATTTAGTCAAAATCGATGTGTATCTTTTTATTCTTTCTTTTAATTGCTGTTTCAAAGTCAAAAAGAAAAATTGAAACTTGGAGATGGGTCGTTTAGTGCTTGCTTATTATTTTAATTTCAGATATTTGCTTTGAGTTTTTAGATTGAGCGATTTTGTTGCAGGTTAAAAACTCTGTTTTGGTTGAAAATTTTAACTTTCTTTTCATGATAAATTGGTGGACGTCACCTTGGAGGAAAATATATGTGAATGTTGCACATTTGTTGATTTTCATTCCTTTGTCTTTATATGTTGAAATTTGAAAAAGTTTCCGTTCTTTATTGTATTTGAATTGTTTATTCATGTTGGGGTATGCAAGCACTGACTAAAAATCAACTTTTATTTTATTATTTTATAATTGCTGTTTGAAAGTCTCAAAAATGTCAAAATGGAGATGGATTATTAACCTACTATTGTTTAGTCAAGGAAAAATAATATTGTTCTCTCTGAAGAGCAATCTCTTTGCATTTGAATGGAGATGGATTATCAACCTATTATAGTTATAGAATTGTTCTTTATGTTTGAAAGTTCTCTCTGAAGCAATCTGTTAATAAGGAAATGTTCCTGGCAAGGGATTATATCAGAATGCCCAAGATGAAATTCTATGAATTTTCTTCTTAAATTTATTGTCTTTTTTTTCCTCTTCTTTTTCACAAAGGAGAGTGAAAACTTGAACTTGGGTCTTTGTCTAAGTTGAGATATGCACATACTACTAAGCTGAGAATATGCACAAACAATTATTTTCTTTAGATGTGCTAGTACTAATACAGTGTGGTTACTTAAGGTTGATGGTAACATGAAGCTTCAGAATGAAATTGGAAAAATGGAGTAAGAAAATGATTTCAACATTTATAGAAGGTTACAGCTGATGCATTTTAATGTATGTACTTAATTTTCTTTTTCTGTGCATAGTAGTATTATCATTTTAAAAGCAGGCTTGTGTTTATGTTGTTGCTGTTCTTGTATTGGTCAATTATTGAGTTTTAAGGAAGTCAACAGATAAGGATTCCCTTTTGTAAGTCTATACTCGAATATAGTTTTGCATCTATGCACAAAATTAAGCTCTTGGTACTGCCCAGTTTTAAGCACCAGGAAATGGTGTTTGAATGCACATAGATTTTTTTTTTAGTATTGTTATTCTCTCTTTTCACTCATTAAATTTTGTCATTTTATTTGCTTTGATATGTGATATTTGTTGTCATGTTGCTTGTTATAGACTTTCTGTTCATGTTCAATATTTTTTTTTGGTGACATATGTATATGCACATAAATGCTGCAACTTGTTCTCTCTGAGTTTTGTTGTTAAGAATTAGCAGAAATTATTTGGTCTATCTGTAGTTTTATTCTGCACTCCAAATCTGGTTATTTATCTGGTGTTTCATCATTATTTTTATACCAGAAACAGATTTGTGTTCCAGAAAATATAAAAGAAAAAAATTTCTTAGTGAAAAAGATGACTCTAGTGCTACAGCCTCTTCTGTAAATGCTCACGATCCTCGTAAAATGAAGCTACAGAAAACATCAGAGACATCTGCTATCTCTAATGTGCTGTTTGATAAAAGTGAGTTTGGCAGTGTGACAGAAGAAATAGAAGTTCTCCGTGCTCGAAGGAAGTCACATTCGCATCTGCTAGAACTTTGTTCTTCAATGAATTCTTCAATTCCAGTTATGCATTTAGATGTCAAAAAGAAGAGGCTGGTAAATCAGAAGATAACCAGTGTGCTGCAGTGTGATTTTATCAATTTGGAAGGTGATCGTCCTCAAGGACATGTTGCAGCAGTTGATATACCTGTGATAATCCTTGATTCGGATGAAGACTGTGAATATCAGAAGCATTCTCATCTGCATACTGCCCACAAACTTTCAATGAAGGATTTAACTGTAAGTTTGTTTTTCAATATTTCACGCAGTCACAAAATTGAAACCTATGCAGGTTAAGTAGAGGAACACCGATATGAATCCAGATGCTGTTCAACTAGACTGGCATGCTCACTTTTATGTTCATAGTGCAGAACTGCAGATTGATTAGTTAGTTTTATGACTATATTCAGGTAGAGAATTGTCAAGAGGTTCGAGCACCAAGGAAAGCTAGAAGTTCCCCAGTTAATTATGATGTCCAAGTGGATGAAAATGCATACACTGCTATAAAGAATGATATGAAAATTGTGGAGAGTGAAAAGGTCAAAGCTCCAGGGGATGATATTGGGGGTTCACTAATTAAATGCAATATTCAGGTAGATGAAAGTGGATCTTCTGGAGTGGGAAGTGATGCTCAAGTTGGAGACAGTGAAAAGGCTACAGATCCAAGGGATGCTTCTGGGGTTTTGCCTGGTAAATGCAAGATTGTGGTCGATTTAAGTTCATATGCTTTGATGGAAAATGATCGGACCATAAAAGAAGATTATCATCAAATTGATGTTGAGGATGATAATTTTGTGGAAAATGAAATTGAAAATGACACACAAGTCGGAGACAATAAAAAGGTTACAACTAAATGCGATATCCAGGTTGATGAAGGTGCACATTCTGACATGAAATGTCATACGGTCATAAAAGAAGATTCTCATCAAATTTATTTTGAAGATGATGATTTGACCAAAAGTAATATTGAAGTCAATAATTTGGAAGATGGCTGTTCTCAAGATCATGTCATAGCAACTGATTTGCCTGTGATAATCCTTGATTCAGATGAAGAAGACAGTGGATATCAGAAGCATTCTCATCTGTATCAGAATGATGCCTTGGGTGGACATGCCCACGAACTTTCAATAAAGGATTTAACTGTAAGTTTTCTTTTTCTCTCATTAGTGCATTAGTAATATGCAGCTAAAAAAGAGGATTACAGAAATGAATCCAGATGCTAATGATAAATTAGAATGACATGCATATTAGCCACGTTCAGTTAGAAAATTGATTAATGTGATGGCTGTTTTCAGGTAAAGGATTGTCCAGAGGTCAAACATCCAAAAGATGAAGCTAGAATTTCCTCTGCTGATTATGATGTCCATGTGGATAGAAGTGGATACACCGGTACCAAGAGTCAAGTGAAGGACAGTGAAGCTTCAAGTGGTTTCACTGGGGGTTCTTTTGTTGAATGCAATATCCAGGTATATGAAGGCCGATATTCTTGCATGGAAGATGTTACGATTTCACTTGCTAAATGCAGTATCCTGGAAGAAGAAGTAACCTATGCTGGTATAGAAAATCATATGGTGATAAAAGAAGATACTCATCAAGTTGATGTAAAAGATGATGGTTTGGCAAAAATTGCTAGGAAGGCTGGTGTTCAAGTTAGGGACAGCAAAAGAGGCAAAGCTTTAGGTGATTCTGTTGAGGGTTTACCTGATCAAACCAATATCCAGGTAGATGAAAGTGCATATGCTGGCATGGAAAATCATATGGTGATGAAAGAAGATACTCATCAAGTTGATGTGGAAGATGATGATTTGGCCAAAATTGTAACTAAGGATGGTGTTCAAGTTAGGGACAGCAAAAGAGGCAAAAGTTTAAGGGATTCTGTTGAGGATTCACCTGATAAAACCAGTATCCAGGTAGATGAAAGTGCATATGCTGGCATGGAAAATCATTTGGTGATAAAAGAAGACACTCATCAAGTTGATGTGGAAGATGATGCTTTAGCCAAAATTGTTACTGATGATGGTGTTCAAGTTACGGACAGCATAAGAGGCAAAGCTTTAGGGGATTCTGTTGACGGTTTACCTGATAAAATCAATGTCCAGGGAGATGAAAGTGCACATGCTGGCACGGAAAATCATATGGTGATAAAAGAAGATATTCATCAAGTTGAAATGGAAGATGATGGTTTGGCCAAAATTGTCATTGAGGATGGTGTTCAAGTTAGGGACAGCAAAAAAAGCAAAGCTTTAAGGAATTCTGTTGAGGGCTCACTTGATAAAACCAATTTCCAGGTTGATGAAAGTGCATATGCTGTCAAAGAAAATCATGTGGTGATCAAAGAAGATTCTCAGGAAACTAATTCTGAAGATGTGGATTCGGCTGAAATTAATGGAAGTATATATACTGACTTGGAAAATGATTTGTTCATAGAAGAAGATAATTGTCAAATTGATGTTGAAGATGATGGTTTGGCTGATATTTGGAAGGAGATGACATTTGCATTAGAGTGTTCCAAGGTATTTTGTTGGCATTTACTCTTTAAATAGTAACAGACTAATAGGAGTCTTGTTGTCATATCTGTATCTTCTTTCTATGTTATTACTCTTGATCATTTGCCAAATTATTTATAAACAATTCTTAGTGATCGTGCTTATCTTGTTTAAGCTTCTAGGTGCTATTCATTTACCACTGTGCAGGGAGTGGGGATTTTTTTTTTTTCCAAGATGGCCAAGCCATTTTGCTTAAACTATGCTAAACGTTCTACCTGTGTCATATTTTCTTTTATGATTAGCTCAGTTTTAAGCTGTTTTTGCTAGGACTCTGCTGTGGATCCTGCCACTTATGAATGTGCAGAAGACGATGGGGAGTGTGATCATTTGTTTGTCTTGAAAGATGATCTTGGCTATGTTTGTCGCATTTGTGGAGTAATTCAGAGAAGCATTGATACCATATTTGAATTTCAATATTCTAAGGTACAGGAGTTCTTTTTTTGTGAATCCACTTCATATTAATGTTTACTTTCAAATGATAAAGATGGGGGGGAAATAGGCATTTATATAGTGAATCATGACTTTGTAGACACTTTAAGAGGTAGATGTATTACATATAAAAAAAAAAAGAAGATGAGGCTGTCTTTATTAGCAGAAGTATATTTTGTTTTGAGTGGCATCCTGTTGTATAGCCACATAAATGAAACGCATTTTTATTTTTTTACAGAAAGTTAGATGATGCTGAAATTTATTTTTCCTTTGGTTTATTTTTCTTATGTTCCAGAGAAGGAGTACTCGAACTTATTTTTATGAGCCTAAAATTACTAGTGGCAAAGAGTCAGTTGATGCAATTTCAGTTGGAATTAAATCTTCTGATTTGATGGTGACTGAAATTGCTGCTCATCCAAGGCATAAGAAAAAAATGAAACCCCACCAAGTGGAAGGCTTTAATTTTCTTTGTAGCAATCTCGTGGTGGACAACCCAGGGGGTTGCATCTTGGCCCATGCTCCTGGTTCTGGAAAGACATTCATGATCATAAGTTTTATACAGAGTTTTCTAGCCAAGTATCCCAATGCCAGACCATTGGTGGTGCTGCCTAAAGGAATTTTGGCTACTTGGAAAAAAGAGTTTCAGATATGGCAGGTGGAGGATATTCCATTGCTCGATTTTTACACTTCAAAAGCAGAGAACCGATCTCAGCAGTTGGATGTGTTGAGAAGATGGGTGAAAGAAAGGAGCATCTTGTTTTTGGGTTATAAGCAGTTTTCTGTTATAGTTTGCGACAATGGAAGCAGTAAGGTGGCAGCTGAATGTCAAAATATACTGCTAAAGATCCCTACTATTCTTATTTTGGATGAAGGTCACACTCCAAGAAATGAGGAGACTGATGTACTTCAATCACTTTCAAAAGTCCAAACCCCCCGGAAAGTGGTACTTTCAGGCACCCTTTATCAAAACCACGTAAAGGAGGTTTTCAATATTTTGAATCTTGTTCGCCCACAGTTTCTGAAGTTAAAATGTTCAAGAATGATTGTTAATCGCATAATGGGCAGGGTACAAATATCAAGTGTGAGAAAGCACTTAAAACATGGTGCTGATTCAGCTTTTTTTGACTCAGTGGAGTACACACTACAAAAGGATGAAGATTTCAAAAGGAAAAGAGCTGTGATACAAGATCTCCGTGGGATGACCAGCAAAGTCCTTCATTACTACAAAGGGGATTTCCTTGATGAGCTTCCTGGGCTTGTTGATTTTACTGTTGTACTTAATCTTAGTGCCAGACAGAAAGATGAAGTTCAGAAGTTAAGGAAGTTGGACAAGTTCAAGAGAATATCATTGGGAAGTGTTGTGTATATGCACCCGCAGCTCAAAAGTTTTTCCCAGATGTGTTTTACGACAGGAGAAAAAGGTTCAAATATTGATGATAAGAAGATAGATGCTATGTTAGAAAAGTTTGATGTGAGGGAGGGAGTGAAAACAAAGTTTTTTCTCAATGTACTTAGATTATGTGAATCTTCTGGTGAGAAGCTGCTAGTTTTCAGTCAGTATATATTGCCTCTAAAACTATTGGAGAGATTATCAATGAAGGTAAAGGGTTGGCGTCCTGGAAAGGAACTTTTTATGATAACTGGTGACTCAAACACTGAACAAAGAGAGCAGTGCATGGAACACTTCAATGGTTCCCCAAGTGCCAAAGTCTTCTTTGGATCAATCAAAGCATGTGGAGAAGGGATTTCTTTGGTAGGTGCATCCCGCATTTTAGTATTGGATGTCCATCTTAACCCATCGGTAACCCGTCAAGCAATTGGGCGTGCATTCCGCCCAGGGCAAAAGAAGAAGGTGTTTACATATAGATTGGTTGCTGCTGATTCTCCTGAGCAGGAAGACTACCTCACCTGTGCAAGGAAGGAGGTGATTTCAAAGATGTGGTTTGAATGGAATGAAAATTGTAGAGACCAAGACTTTGAAGTGAAAACAGTTGACGTAAATGAATGTGGTGATATGTTCTTTGAAAGTCCAGGGCTGAGAGAAGATTTGAATGTCTTGTACAAAAGGTTAGTGCATTCATTTTTACTCTGTCAAAGTTTTATTATATGAAACATTCAGATTTAACTGCATTGATGTTTACAATTTATCTTTTCAGGTAATTTTCTGCAAACCAGGCTAAAGGGAATAAATATCAGTAACTCAGTTTACCATTACCATCTTCGCAGTTCAATCTGTAGTGATATCTCCTATCTACGTAGGCATTTAATGTCCACAGTGAAACAACATTAGGAATGGTAGAAATGATTTTATTTTTTTGGCAACTTTCCTACTTTTTGTGCTTCAGTCAGGCGAAGAACACCACTACAGTAGAGTGGAACCAGAATCTTTAACCGTTTAGATGGTTAGTGATGCATTTAATACAGCTGATTATTAGGTTTTGCTGCTGTATTGTAAGCAAGCTCATCTTAAATTAATGCCTTTCTCCAAGGAACAGCGAGTGGTTATCAGTGCATTTCGTACAGCTAGGTTTTGTTGTTGTAATGTAAGCCAAGTTTATCTTAAATTAATGCCTTTCTCTGAAAGCTGAATAGTTTTTTTCTTTTTTTTTTTTTAATATTTGAATTGTGAAAATGCTGACTGAGAAACATAAACGGACAGATAAATTTGTAACTTTGTATACCAGAATTTTTGCTTACTATTTGGGTTGAAAATGGAGAATTGGACATAGCTTTGCAACAAGGACATGTAATGTTGATATTAAAGGACTCAATATGTTTCTGCTGTTGAATAAGCCATACAATGAGAGGTGTGAAACAAGTTCATTGCAATCCAGTATCAGAAATATTTGAAGGCAGTAATGAATCCAAGCTCTAGCTAAATATGCAACTATGAACAAACCATGACTACTTTTTACAATCAAACTTCTCAGCATTCTTTAAACATTACAAAACAATAAAGGTACCAGAGACCAGTGTTCAGCTGGTCCATCCATAATTGTTGCAAGAGCAAAACATAAGCTTTAAGACTCAACTAAACCTTGATAATTGTTTACTCAAAAGACCAAAACATTGGCCCAAGCAAACATTCAAAAAAGGAACAAAAAACTACAAGTTTCTAAATTTGTAAACTTGTACTACCTAGTGTCTAAAAGCCACCTAAAAGACCTCACTGCAAATAAGCCTCTTAACACACCTTAGAGGAACAAAGGCTGATATTCACCATTTGCAAGCTGACAGAGCTGGTTGTAGGAATGTGTATCTGCCATAGAAGGTTCATGTTAAAACCTTAAAAAGAAAAAAAAAAAAGCAAATCTAAGAAAAAAAATGGTTGTAACTTGAAATTAACTTCAACCCAACAACAGAGACACCACAAAGTCCACATTTTGAAGTGACCCAAACAATAAACAGGCAGTAAACACCGCAATCAGAAGAAGTTAAGACGCGAATTTGCATATGTAAAAGAAACTAGTTTCATGAACACATTTAACATTTGAAATCCACAAAAAGAAATTACCAAAATTGTCACCAAAATTGGTCCAAATTTCAGCTTGGATAGATTTGTCAGTATCAGCAATCCCAATAATTTCAACAAAATTCGAAAGAGGGGTGGATGGTGGTGGAGTCCCTTTCACAGTAATCTGATGATCATCGGTTGATTTTCCGATCACAGCTCCACGATCAGATCCAGTAACCTGTATCACTGTACGGACTCTCTTTCTTACATGCATCGGTAGCAAAGCTCCGTTCACAAAAATTGCAGGCCTTGAAGTATCCATAAACCCTAACTTTACAAAAAAAAAAAAAAAGCAGTTAAACGCTGATTCAGGCATAATATCAAACAGGTTGAATGCAATTTTATGTTTACCTGATTTCAGAGAACGATCGATTCCAGGAAGAAGAGAGATTAAAGAAATGTTATGGGTTGGTTTTCTGGTATTTATATTTAGAAATCAGAACTTAAGAGAGGGAAAAAAAACGCGGGAAAATTGGGAAGAGCGCGCGGTTTATTTATTTATTTATTGTTATTATCATCTTTTACACTAAAATCTTTCAAAAATGCCAATTTGTAATGATAAAAAAAGTCTTTCAAAAAATAAAATTTTAATATAAGTTTCAATTATTATCTCTAAATTGAAATTATTTTTTTTCTTTTGAAAAATTTGTTTCTCAGTTAAATTTATTTATATTATAAATCTCGAATAACCGGCTAAATTTTTCCAATTTGCTTAAAATTAAAATTTTTGATATAATTTTTTAATTTAATTTGCTTCTATAAATTATATTTAATTACTTTCAATAAGAAATTTCAATATGCAATTAATTTCCAATTCCATTCTCATTATTTCTATTTAATTGCATTTTTACAAGTAAATTACTTCTCTCCATTCAAGTTCCACTACCAAAGTGAGCTAAGCATAAATAATAAAAATCTCACAGAGTTCTTGATTTTTGCCTTCTCAAACTAAGACATGAAACAAAAGGTAAACAGATTCAGAAGCTTGATTTCTAGTCATTTACAATCCCCAGTTGCTATGAATCAAACGGGGAGTTCATGTTGTACAAAATATGCAGTGCAGTACCTTCTCCATGGCTATAGGTAATGCTACTTCTATACTCCTAGCAATTGAAAATGTTCTAATAGAACTTTGGTGTACTGTATTTTTTTTTTATGTATATGCCTATCCCTGATCTGTACTGTCTGCCTAACATATTGCAATGCCCTTAAATCACGAGTCCCGTTGCTGATAGGGGATTGCCATGACCATTCAAAAGGTTCGAGCGATTCAACTCCTCAAGTTTGCCATCGTCTAAAGTGAATATGCGTTTGGCCATCAATACTGTTTCCAGCCGGTGAGCAATGACAAGCACCTGTTCGCATATAAATTTAGTTAAATACATGTTCAAGACTGCTTCCTGCACTTGTTCGTCAACTATGAAAGAGTACCAATGAAGAAAAGCAACTGTTTTGAAGAAGAAAAAATATATATAGAAGCAGTAACCCTAACTGTACGATTTTCCATTAGGCGCTGTAGTGCTTGCCTCACCAATAACTCGGACTTACTATCTAGAGCTGAAGTTGCTTCATCCAAAATCAATATAGAAGAATCCTGATAGAGTGCCCTAGCAATAGCTAGTCTGCATAATGAAGGAAGCAGAAATATGAGAAACAACAAAACATCATGACTTCACAGTCAACTGGATATTAAGCAAACAATTGACTCCACTAAATGGAAGTTAATCAGACGTCTTAATTTACACCTATATCCACCAAATTACCAAAGACAAGATCAAGAGTTTAGATTGAAAGTTTGACCTTTGCTTCTGGCCTCCACTTAAACTTGAGCCCCTTGGTCCAATATTTGTTTTGTACCCTTTCGGAAGCATTCTAATAAATTCATCAGCATTTGCTGTTTTTGCTGCTTTCTCAACCTTCTCCATGTCTATTTCTGTCATAAAGTCCCTATATCCAATGTTTTCAGCAACCGTTCCTGAAAATAGTGTCTGATTCACATATAAACACGATTTAATCACCATTTGGACATAATTCAAATCATTACCATGTGTGTCTAATCAATTTGCATTTTCTAAAACATTGTTAACTACAGACCATTCCCAGCCCCAATTACAGATGATACAGACATAAAAAAAAAAAAATTAACTAGAAAAACTGGCAAGGTTATCAAAATCAAGAGAACCCTCAGAATCAATTATGGGATTGACGACAAACATCCAGCCACTCCTCAGCATCTAGACACAGAATTTATTATTTTTCACATATAAAATCAAATTCTTTTGCGAATAAAACTAACATTATTATAATCTTAAAAGTAGAGCAACACTTAGCAATTTCAAGTTGAAACAACTTGCTAACAATCTCTTCCTCATTTGAATTGGTATCTTGATGCTGAATAAAGATGTTGATTTCAAAATCATACAATCAAAAGTTCTCTGCTTTCTTTGAATTAGTTCTTTCTCTTTCGGGAGAAAAAACAGTAGGAAACTTTAAAAAACTTGAGGAAATTTCAAGTTGCTCACTGTATCTTGAGAAACCAAACCAACATGCCTCCTCAAACTTTCCAACCGGATGTTTTTTACATTTTGGTTTTCAACAAGTACACAACCTGTTGGCATGGGACAATCAGATAAGTACATTCTTTTAGAGGAACAAATTTAATGGCCAAACAGCAAATGATTAACCGGCCAAATTTTTTGAAAAATGAATCAAAATTACAGATTCAGACAACTCACCAGATGAAGGATCATAAAGACGAAGAAGCAATTTGACAAGGGTTGTCTTTCCCCCTCCAGATGGCCCAACAAGAGCTACTGTCTCCCCAGCTTTAATATGAAGGTTCAATCTGTTCAAGACAAGAGGCCTATTGTCGGCATACTTAAATGAGACATCACAAAATTTGACATCTCCAGTAACATTGTCCAAATCAACAGCATCTGGTTTCTCAATTGCCTATATTCACAAGTCAATTAATTTGAGACCACAGCACAACAAACAATTACTTAACAATATGATAATGTTAACAATGGCACAAAACAAAGCAGAACTGCATCTTCAACTAAGACACCCTCGCATTTATTGTGCAATTTGACTTCTGAGATATTCAACAGACTACGTTTCAACCATTCATAAATAATTCTATAGCAAAACATATCATGCAGTATTAATAATGTGCATCATCATCCAAAAAAAAAAAACAATCAAACTGATCAGGAAAAAAAACTGTTGGCAAATAGACACTGCTCACCCTAGTTCAGATGAAAACCTCTGCAAGACTTTTTTTTTTTTCAACTTGCATGTGTCACAATTGTTTAGGAGGAAAAAGAAAAAGCAATGCATTAAATAAATATATGGAAAAGATGGCAGTAAGGATTAGCATTTAAATAAAAGACAGACAAATTATATCTATCTAATTTTTCTCTATGGTAAATTCACGCAGAAATAAGTGATCAGAATGATACACAAAATGTAATTAATTAGGTGTATGATGGCTTAAAATATCACAATCCAGCACATGTTTTCGATTCAGTTGCAAATAACATGATGCTTAATAAAACTAGTCCAAAGGATCATTACAATTTAATAAATCATTGATTTACCTTAGATTTTAACCTAGTCAGATCAAACAACCGTTCAATAGCAGGTTCTCCTTGCTTCCACTCATTGTATGCTTTTCCAACATCCTGCAAGGATCTTCAGATTTAGACAGATAACTTAAGACATATCTAAAATAGCTGAAGCAAAGTGACATGTAACCAACGACAACAAAAAGCTGTATGCATCTTATAATTATAATAAACCTTTTTCCTAGGCTTTGGAACAAGCTATACGAGAAGAGACTGACACACTTCTTTCTAAAGAGTTCTTATCAACATATGAGTTTACCTGGATTGGCTCGACCAAGAAAACCAATGATGTAACAAAAGAAACCATACTACATCCATCAAAACAGCCGCATGAAATCACCAGTGATCCACAACAAAGTGTAAATAATGCTCCGAAATAAATAATCTGAATGATCTGGGGGATGAGCACTTTCATATTCTTCTTTTTAAGATGCATGGATAGGTCAGCATAAGCGAGCCTTTGAAATCTGGCACTCTCACACAACTCTGCATTGTTCGCTTTCACGAAAAGAATGGCTGGGAGGACCTAAGACATAAAAGGTGTATATGAAAGAAATGTAAAAGTGAATGATAAAGGTTGTTGGTGTTAATGAGAACAAGCATACCCAATAAAAGTTTAAATGTAGTGGGTTTGAATGTATTCATTTGTCTATACGAGTATCAACCTATATCCAACAGTTCTGATAGGATACCCACAAAAACAAAATAGCACACAAAAAGAATAGAAAAAAAAAGGGACTTACTTGGGCAAAGGGTAAGAGTTAAAGCAATCAATGAACCAGATCAACCAAGATTTTGAGTAAAGAAATGAATTGAATAGATACCTCATTGAGGTAGGCCGACAGAGTTGAAATGCTGAGATGTGCCTTCTTAGATATCTTACGGAGCTTTTCACCAAGACATGCAACGGCAAAAGCCATACATGGTATGATCTATAGCAAGCAGATAAAAATTGAGGACCAAGTTATTATACATACATAGGCATGCATACATCCTAGATGGAGGAAAGAAAAAAAAATCCTTACCATGGCTGAAATCAAGGAAAGGACAGGGCTAATAGCCAACATTCGTGATGCCATAGCTGATAACTGTAAGGCACTAGGCACAATTGTCTGCAATATACAATACATTTATAATTAATTAATCAAGCAAAAGCACAAAACTCTTTTGGTACAAGCTTGTGTATAACAATCTATCCATGGCCATGTCAGTTAAAAAGTATCAGACATATCTATTACACAAATCATATAAAGAAATTCATACTCAAGTAACTCTTACAATAGAGATGTAACTTCAACGTGCATTTAAACATTAAATTGGTAGTTTCTGCACCAACACACACAAAACAACCATTTTGAGCAAAAATTGGATTTTAAAATAATTCTACACAGCCACAGAACGATATTTTATCAATTACCACAAATAATGGAACTCACGTTGAGAAGAGCATAAAGGGTATCAGAAACATCAGCAGCCTCGGCAGTAATCCTATAAGCAATATCCCCACTAGAAACCCCACTTCCACCTTCAAAAAATCCTAATTCCCTTTGCAAAACCCTTCCAAAAACATGAACCCTAATATCATAACCAGCATTAAGGGCTGCCTGCCACAAAAGTGAATGCTGCCCATAAGTAGCAATCAATTTAGTTAAAAAAAGGGCAGCAAGAACAAACCCCTCATTCCTCAATCTAAAGGCATCAATTTTACCAATATTTGAAGAGAATTGACCAATTCTAGGGATAATTTGGGACAGAGAGAGGACAGAAATAAGGCTGCAGAGCCAGCCAAGGAGAATTGGCTTGTGTTGAGACAAAATGTAGGGTTTAATAGTGGAAAGAGAGTTGAAAGTATGAGAAGCTGAACTGGGTATCTGTTTTTGTTGTTGTTTGTATTGATTAGGGTCCTTTTGAGGGGAAAAAGAAGAGAGAAGAGAAGGGAGTTTAGTGGAATTGATGGGTTTAAGAGGGGTTTTTGAAGGGAGATTAAGTTTGGGATTTGAATGAAAAGTTAAGGGCTTGAAGTGGAGAGGAGAGGAAGGGAGATGGGTTTTGAGTTGGAGGTGAAGAAGAGACATGATTCTTTTGTGTCGATGAAGGACGGAGAGGAGGGAAACTCATGCCCATGCTCAAATACTTCATACAAATGCAGAAACGTTTGAAGGTGGCAGTAGTCGTAGTAGAATTCTATGATGAAGAAGGTAAGCTACCATGACTTGGCCCAGGCCTTCGATGCCTCATTTAAACCCATCAAAATCTTGTCAATCTGCCATTTATAGGACTGTAAATAATATATATATTTTAAAATAATTAATTAAATAATTTTAATAAATTAAAATTACAATTTAATTAATATACAAATGAAAACTTAAAAATTGCTTCAATAATTTTATTTTATTATTTTTATTAAGAGTACATATATTTTTAATATGTATATTAATAGTAATAATTGAATAAATAAAATAAAATAAATTAGAGAATAATTATAAAAAATGTTTTAATTAAAATAAAAGACATAATTTTTAATAGAAAAAAAGAGTATTGTTCTTAATTTTGGACTTAACATTGTAAATAATATATATTAAAATATTTAATGAAATAATTTTAATAATTAAGAACTTCAGTTTAATTAAATATGAAAATGAAAACTTAAAAAATTATTGCAATAATTTTATTTTATTATTTTTTATTGGAGTAAATATATATTTTTAATATGCATAGTAATAATCATAATTGAATAAATAAAATAAAAAATAGTTGAAAAGAAAAAGAAATGTTCTGGTTAGAATAAAAGACATAATTTTTTACAGAGATGTAATAGAATTAGAGTGTTTTATATATAATATAATATTTGTATTTTAAAATAAGATTTTTTATAGAAAAAATTATAATTTTAATTAATCAATACATAAAACTTTTGAGGTGAATGTTGAATTATAAAGAGGGATACTTGTCAAATTTTAGATTTAATAACTTTAGAGTTATATATATATATATAACAAAACTGTTTACATTTATATATCAAAAAAAGTTTTAAATTATTTTTGCTTAAAATATAAAAAATATATTTTTTTAAATATTATTAAATTTATCACAAACTCGAGTTAATAATTTATCTTATCATTAATATTTATTTTAAAATCAAAGAAAATTGTCGTCTATTTACATATTATGACCAAAGTTATGATATATATTTCAAATATTATATATTTAACTAATAAAAATGAGATTTTTTTTTTTTTTTTGAGAAGGAAGGATTTTATAAATGAAGAAGAAAGGAAGGAATTTCTTAAATACAATGTCAGTTACAGAGGATGGAAAATCCTGAATGAGAAAACCTGAGTCCCATCTAACATAACTGCCCATTGTGCCAACTGATGAGCTACATGTTAGAATGAGACATGTATATATGAACGTGTCATAAATTAATTTATTGACCTAGTATAAATATAAAACATCTAAAGTAGATAAATACATTTAAATACGAAAGATTTATACCTACTTCAATTGTATCAATGACAAATCAATTTTCCTCCCTTTATAATCTAATGGTTCAAGTAATAGATATTATAAGATGAAGTCATGAGTTAAATTCCCTCTCTCTTAACCTCTCAGTTGTTAAAAAAAATAACAAATCAGTCTTGTGAAATTAGGCCAGAAGTGGTAGAGAACTCCTCAAAGCCAACTTAGGGTGCATTTGTGGTAAATAGTATTTTGTAGTGACTAAGATATTAAAGAAATTATTTGGCATGTTTGACTGATCACTTGTATGAGAAGCAGAGAACTTACCATTTAAAACCAGGAGAGCTGATGCAACTTTAGGATAAAGATTTTGCCATCTGTGTCTATGTCTTTGAATATGTAGAGCTAGAGACTGTTAGCTTTGAGAAGCAAGATTATTATCAATCCTGTGGTGCTTATTATGCAGTTTTATCAAGTGACAATTTGCTTGGATGGTGCAACATTTTGTAATGTTACAGGACAGCAACGTAATTGTGGTGCCATATGAATAATTTATTTCAAACTACTAATTAATTGCAAATATACATTAAATCGAAATGACCCAAACCCACAACCTCAGAACGTTTGATCTTTGCATTCTAGCCCTCAACAAAACTTTGATTACAAGAAATAATGAAATATACTGGATCCAAGGGTTTTGATACAAACACGCACAGAGACTGGTGAGAGGACTTTTGTTCATGGTTCTTGGGATAGGTCTCAGCTTTATTTTCATCACAACTTAAACGATGCCTTCGCCTCACACCACCTTATTAATTTGTATTTTGTTTTTTGCACTAATTTGAGGTATGGTGTCTTTTTGCTAAGAATTGTTGGTTGAACAGTAGTGTTGGGTACAGACAAGCGCATGGCACTGATATGGTGGAATGGAGAAAGCAAATTTTCGCACAGTGCAATAAAGAGGAGAGAGACAAGTTTGCTGTCTTCCTTTGGGGCATACCAAAAAGCCAAAATGAAAGAATATGGAATGGTGTTGTTCAAAACCTGCAGCAGGTGGTAACAGAAAGTTGCAGGTTCCTATCAACATGGCGAAATGCACAGGTGAGGATCAATGGGTGCCCAGCTTTGAAAACAAACCAAAGAGAGATAAAATGGAAGAAATCTCCTCCTGGTTGGCTCAAGCGCAACGTTGATGCTGGCCTTTTTAAAGAAAAAAAACACATGGTTTTGAGTTGTGTAATCTGGGATTCAAGTGGTGTTTTCACAGCAGTCAGACACCAGTTAATAGCGGGTGCATGGAACCAAAGGTTGCAGAAGTTTTAAGTTTTAGGGAGGCTTTGAGTTAGCTCAAGAAAGACAGATGTCGGGGGTTGTTGTAAAAACAGATGCAATGACAACATTAAATGAGTTGAGAGAAACTTGTGATAATGCATATACAATGACAACGCTAAATGGGTTGAGAGAAACTTGTGATAATGCATCTGCTTTTGGGATGTCGGTTGATGATTGTCGCAAATTTCTTTTAGAATTGGACAATGTTCAAGTAAACCATGTGGTGAGATCAACGAATCTGCAGCTCATATCTTGCTAGAGAGGCAGGGTCTAAGTATGATGTCTCTATATGGAGTACCCATCCTCCATGTTTTATGTACCACACCCTTATAGGGATTTGCAATAATATTACCACATAATTCCTCAAACATACTCAAACCATATAAAAAAAGATGTATA
>CATIWM010492560.1:0-11503 GCA_949671775.1 Mallotus repandus
ACAAATAAGCAAAAATGAAAGAATGTTGAGAAAGAAGAATGATAAACACAAGTAGTTAAGGAGTTCGGATTCTCAACAATCCTACGTCTCCACCTAACTTATTCCCAAGTTAGGATTTTGAATCACTACAATCTATTCCCTTAGATTGATTTTTTTTTAGCTTGAGTTTTAGGCTCAACTCAAACCTTACAACTTGATTTTTCAAGGCTTACTCAAAAACCGATTTATAAGTGTTTTGAAGGCTTACACTAAAACCAAATTCCCAAGTGTTTTAATGGCTAAACACTTAAACCAATTCCTTTAGAATAGAACCTCACTTCCCTTTTCTTTAACCCGAGAAAATAGAAGAATAGGAATTTCTATTCTAACACTCACCAAACTCTCACAAGAGTTTACTAAATACAAGAATGAATTAAAGAGAATTTTGAGCTTTAATTGAATGCTTGAGAATGTATAAATGAAAAACAAGTTTTTTAACCTCTAAATGATCTTCAGAGGTTGTATTTATAGTTGAGCAATTCAATTACAGCTGTTAGAAACAATAATTTTATTTCCAATAAATTCAAACTTCATTTGGATGAAATTTGGATTTTTTGCCTGTAAAAACACTGGTCCCGGTCGTGATCACCCTGATCCTAGTCGAGATATTCAAAAATATGTCCATTATAGCCATTATATTTGAAGACAACATTGATCCCAGTCGGGACATTGGCCCCGGATATGTTTTGGATGAATTCTTCAATTTGATGCAATTTTGGTCCCGGTTGGGGCTTGCATGGTCCCGGTCAGGATCATGACTTTTTGATATTGAATATGATCGAATCAGCCTTATCTTTCTTCATTAAAGTTGTAGGTATTTGTCTCAGATTTCCATACCACTTTGAATCACTTCAATTTGACATCTTTAGCTCAATATATTATTGAAATACTGAGATTTGATCATATTGAAATGAAAAATGTATATGTTGAATTTAACTGAAGACTTCTAGACCCAAATGAATTCATATTTGGACAAATAAAATCAATTTAGAAATCTTGTGATGTTTAAGTCAAATGTTAAGAAGACAACTTTCTCATTTTAAAAGTCTAAGACTTCCAAAATCTTCCTAGAATCTCAAAGGTCGATTTAGCCCGAAAGCACGCTTAGCTTCACTTTGATTTCCATTATAGTCCTAGCTTATACACACTTAAACAAATATATTAAATGCTCAAAATCAAGTTTGTTAAGATTAAAATCAATATTTATTATTGCTAAGGTCAACACAATCTATTGCATACACCAATATATTATAAATAAATAGCTTGCAACAAACACTGCATTAGAATATAATGTATTTTATCAGCAAACAACTTTACAAAATGAGAAAAAATTGTATTACATAATTGATCTTTACCATGTTTAATATGATGGGTAGTAACTTAACTTGATCTTGTATTTCTACCTCTATAACAATATATTGCATCCACCAATTCCAATTAACTTTATTATCCTAATAAGCAATGATAGCCAAAATATTGAAAAAATTTAATTACTTTCATTATTCTCTATAGTTACTAAAAGCTACCCCTTAATAATACCCTTTAAGATTAATTATAGGTTTACAGCATGCCTTCAACTCCTTTTTTAATGCATTAAAACATATTAATATTCTTCTAAACATTTTTTCCCTCTTTTAACTTCTCTTTGCATAATCTTACCTCATAAGAGCTATCTAGATTACTTCTTTTTGCATGACTATCATAAGCTTCAAGTTGACTAAATTCAGCTATATAGCTACCCTTTAACTCATTTATCACTATTTTCTTTGCCCTCTTACAGTTAGATTCATAAACATTCAACCTCATCTCTTCTTTTGCTTTTTTCAATTGTTCTTTTTATTTATTTTTTTTAGGATTCTTATGAATCTGCTCTTTAAAGTGACTTACTAAGAAACTTGTAATGGGCCTAGAATTTTTAAAAATTTTGTAACAATTGTCCTCATGATTAAGGGTTTTAACACTTATTTCCCCATTCTTTTCATCTTTATAAATAAGGATAACAAAAGGACAATTGGGATATTTACAACTCTAATCCTAGAAGGTTTATTTGGTTTCAGTCTTAGATCTGTTCCTTTAGCTACACTATACTTGGCAATAACTTCTCTAACTTCAGTTGCATTTTTGAAAGTCATGCCAAGCAAGAAATGTGGATTATCATCATTTATGTTATACTTAACCTTTTTTTTTTACTTTACAAGATAACTTCTAGTTCATCCTCCTATATATGCTACTTTTTATTATCATCATCATCATCATATATATCATTCTCTTTATAATTTTCATCACCCTTTTCATCATCACATTCATCATTTTTAGCTTCAGCATCTACATCACCCTTTTCATCATCACATTCATCATCATCAGTTTCAACATTTGCATCACCCTCAAGCTCAAGCTCCATCTTAGCAACAACCGTATCATGCTTAGATTGAGGCTACACCTCTGTAACAGCTTCATTATTAGTCTCCTCTTATCTAATCACCTAAAATCTCATTCATATTAGGCTCATCATCATGTTTTAATACCAATTTATACTAGCCACTAAAATTTATGTTGGTAGATTTACTACCTACACTACATACATGAGTTAAAAATTTTAAAAAGTTGTATTGTGTACCTAATTTACTATTAACATCCTCTAATATATATAAACCATCATACATTGTCTTTTTAGGTTTTAGTACATATAACTTAGTAGCATTTGGATAACCTAGATCAATATTATACTTCTTCCTCATGCGAGGATAACTCAAGAAGTTGATATCAAAATTCCTAACAATTTTAGCTTCTCCATCCACATAAGATAACTTAGGATTAAATTCCTATTTACCCTTATAATTAAATATTAAATCTACAGTTTCCATGCTGCATGCAATTCATATTTTGAAAAATTAAAATTTAGTTATATTGATGCAAATAGCGATAGAGCTACATAATAAACAATCTTCAACAAATAAATATACAATAAATGAATAGTAGTCTACAACAAAAACACATGTAGTTCTTGAAATAAAAAATTTCAAAATAAATCTTTTTGATAAATGCTAATATTCAATTAAAATACTAATCCCTGTAATTAAGTCATTATTCTTTTTGTTTAAACTAATTAATCCATCTCCATGGGACATTGAGCATCAATATCAAAAAAAAATTATAGGAATTAAAATCTTATACTTTTTTGCATGTATTTTTAAATAGCAGCATCAACTTTAACACTGAAATGGCTTATTTCCCATAATAATATACTTTGTAAAAATTACTATCTTCTAGGGCTTTTTTAGAAGTGAGTTTGATTTCTTAAATGTAAACATGATAGTGGCAAAGGTTTTATTGCCAATGACCCTAATCTAATGAATTCAAACAATAAAAAAAAAAAAAAAAGCTCATTTTAGGGTCTTTTGTCATGATATGAAGCAGAGGAGAGGGGTCATACACACCTGGCATCCAGTCATCAAGTGAAGTGAGGTCCACCATGCCACGTGAGTGATTTTTAACAATGGTTTAGGCCGCCATTAATGGAAAGTCATACTTAGGTCACTTTTGATACATAAAGCTCCAATCAAAAAAAAAAAAAAGTGTTCAATGTAAATTCAGCCCAAAATTGAGGGTCCAATTGGACATTTTTCCTAATAACAATAAAGAGTTTTGCGAATTGAGAACCGAGGATCCAATTTGACAAAAAAAAAAACTCCTATCAAGAATAAAAGAAACTCGAAGGTTCAATATCAACTTTGAACTATAGTTGAGGGACCAAATTGACATTTTGGCCTAAATTTAATTCCTCATATAGCATTGAAAATCCTGTAGTGGCAGTAAAAGGAAAAAGAGAGGATGCGATGTAACTGAAAGTGTAAGGGGATTTAGCGTTTTGTAGTTGTAAAAAACCATAACCAATCAAAAATTGCCAATCAATCACACAGACACAAAATTTATAATTAATTAATTAATATTATTATTTTTTTTAGAAAAACCATATTTTTAGTGTATTTATTTTGATTTTCATTTGCCTCAACTTGGATGATTTCTTCTTCTTCTTCCTCTTCCTCTACCTCTACCTCACCTCTTTCCTTCAACCTAAAACAACAACTACTACGTTAACAACATCAAAACCCTAATTTCAAGTCGCCGATTTTTTAATCAAACCTTAAATAATTGAACTGATCAGGTACTTCCCAATTCAATTCAATTCAAATCCGTGTCTCTGTTTTAGCTTCTTCTATATGCATGCTGCTACCTTATTTCAATCCCCACGTGTTGATTTGTGTAGTTCGATTCAATCAAGCTGCTGTCTTTCACAATTCATCTTTCTTTTTGCTTATGATTTCTAGTTGTTGATCGAATTTCTTGGAAAAATGGATTCTTTTTAGTTGAAATGATGATTCTGATGGTGTATTTCTTTTCTTGTTCTTTGATTTTCATGTTGTAAAGTTTTTGATTTTGTTGTTGGTCAATTGAATTTCGATGATGGTTGGACTCTGTTTGGTTTGGTTTGGTTTATTAGAAAGAGCAGAATTGTTGTGACGATGATACTTATCCTGGTTTTTGCATTTGATGGTTTTTTGTGTATCTGTGTGTGATGGAGTTGAGTTATTTGGCAGTTAGCTGATTGTTTTGTGTTGGATTTAGTTGGAATTTATAGAATTTATCATAGGGTTTTGGTAAGATTCAATTTTTGTAAGATCATTTCTTCTAAATGATGTGCCTGATTATATTATGATCTGATTTTGATTAATGGTCTATGGCTGATTATGCTTGTAGTTGAGATTGAGAAGGTGGGTTTCATTGTTTTCTTTTTAATATAATTTAGGGTTTGATGTTAGGGTTTCATACTGAATCTGTTATCTTCTCTTTATAGTTTTAGAATGAATAAGAGGATGGCATCAACCTGGTGAAAAGTTTGAATTTATTTGGTAGATACTTGAATAACTTTCAAGTGGATTAATGGAAGCTAATATATGTGACATTAATCACTTGGATGCTGATGTCCTTTTGCCTCCTCGGAAGCGCTTGCTTGCTGGATTCAAGAAACAGAGCTCTGATGGTGATGCTGCTTTGCCTCCTCCTGCAATCGCTTCCTCTTCCTCCTTGGCATCTCCTTCTTCTTCGACTCCTCCTTTTCCATCTCCATTGACTCCTTCTCTGACTCTTTTGTCCCCATCTTCAAGTGAATTTCACACCCGTCTCAGCAATCTTTTGAGTTCTCATTATAATAATAATCATAATCTTTCACCTGAGCAGATTGTGGATGCCTCAAAATCAGCAGCTAATGCTGCTCTTAGGGCTGCTGAAGCTGCTAGAGCTGCAGCTCAGGAGAAGGCTATTATTGCAGCTAAAGCTGTGACAGCTGCTAAGAGTGCCTTAGCTGTTGTTGCATCCTTTCCTGAAGAGGCAGCCAGCAAGGAGAGGTGCTTGAAAAAGAATAAGCTGAAGAAGCATGTCCAGGTGCAGCTTTTGTACAAAAAACACCAACCTGTCAAGAATTGTAGGAATGATGAAGAGTTAGCTCGTAAGTTGCATCGAGTTATGAATAGCTCTCCTAGAATTTCAAAGAACTCTTCTAGTTCTGAATTGAAGGGTCATAAAAATAAGAAGCTTAAAAGCTCACCAACTTCTGAGAGAACTCGGATTTCCTGTGGAAGTACATCTCTAGGCGGAATTCCATCTTATATGGACAATGGACATGCTATAGCAGGTGAATTGGATTCTGAAGGCTCCATTGGTGAGGTATGCACAAGCATGGTAGATGAGAAGACATCAAAAGATGAAAAGTCCACCCAATTAGAAATGGATAATGGAGAAGCAGAATCAAGTCACTCAGGGAAAGTCTGGGGAGATGCTGGTTCACCTGGTAAAAGGAGGGGAAGACTGAAATTAAAGAAGTTGCCCTTAAGCATTTGTAGCTCTAGGGATCAAGCAAACCCCAAGGATGAAATGCTGCATAGAAGCTCTCCGTTGACTGATAAGAACATGGGCAATCCTCCTTCTCGTAGTAAGCCATTGTTTTCTGTTGAACCGTCTGCTGATAATCTTGTGCCAGTTGAGGTTGCACCGATGCGGAAATGCCAGGAGTTCAAGGCACCTGCATGTGTCAAACAGAATAAAATCATTCAGTCATAATTGTGAAATGCTTCTGGTAGCAGGTTGTGACTGTGACAGAAGTTCATAGCTGAGGTAGGATTCGTGATGATGCACCCCCTTTTTTTTTCATAGAAACGGCTTTATTTGATTTATCTTTGTTTTTTCTTTTTTCCATCTTTGGTTTTGTAATGAAGTTGAACTGATTAAAGGAAATGTATATTTGAAAGCTCAGTTGCTTGCTGGCAATTAGGAATTTTTTAAGCCTTTGCTTCCCTGTCCTTCGAAGAAAAAAAATTGAAAAAAGAAGAAGAAGAATCTACATTGTGCATTTTAAGGGTGGCTTCTAATGGACATCAAAGCTCAAGATGTTGTAGCAGAATAATGCAATAAAAGTAGACCATTTGTTTGTTCATTTTATGGCATACATTCCCTTCTAATATGAAATTTTAATAGAAAATGAAACTTTTTTTTTTTTCCTTTTGACATTGTTTGATCTACAGTCCTTGGAATTTGGAAAGTTTTATTAATTTGTTCCCTCAACTAAAAATATCAACTTACTAAAATATGACTTACAAACACTTTTAGCAAGTTTAGATATTTAAATAATTTAATTTTAATTTGCAAAAATATTATTTGGACATCTCAAAATAGTCTAATACATCTCAAATATCTAAGCGGTCAGTTTGTAAACTAAGAGTGCAACCTGGTACAAGCTTACTTAGGCCTTTGTAAGTGCAACAAATGTTGTATGTTTCTCCTCCATTTGATTAAGAAACTAACATAGTATATGTTAAAGCCATTTTATCACTATAGTCAAAGAGACTCCATTATTTCCCTCTTCTTCCCTTCTCCTGGCCTGGAACATATGTTTAAAGAGTTGACATTAATGCCTTATCACTCCTAGCAATTAGTTCAAAGATGGATATTGCACACTAGTAAGGGAGTGATTAAGTGATAATTTTTCTTTAAGAACATTGTGAGATGTAGGAATTGATTTTTATCATTGGTAATTTAAAAGAGAAAATATGCTATCAAAACTTAAATCGCATGACATTCCTATTAAAAAAAATGAGTACGAGGCTGTTGCTATATAATATCGTCAATGATAAACAATTTTTATATGTTTGAAATTCCAAAACATTGTGGGTCAAAAAAATGCCAAAAAAAATTATATCCAAAGTCCTGCCAGCATGAATGTACCAATAAGGTCAATTAATTAGCTAATAGTCATAATTAAATACCATTACTATATAGATGGAGCTTCTTGTGATAAATGCCTATATTATATAATTCAGTGATGGTATCAATTATTCTCCAATATCATAAATTTTTATTTCTGATGATCAAATGAAGAATCATATTTGATATGCTTAAGATATTTAGTAAATTCTCTAGTCATTTTCAAATATTTTGTAGACCTAAATTTCTTAAATGTAGAAAAACAATAAATATAAGCCAATACTGTACAATTTCCTTTCTTTCTTACACCCCATTAATAATAATAATAATATTATTATTATTATTATTATTATTATTATTATTATTATTATTTACAAAATAATAGTAAATTGTGGTACTTGAGAAAACAAATTTTACTTTCATAAAAAATTCGGTGATTTTTATTAGAAAATATCAAATTCTTACATAATAGCGTTTTTAGTTATAAAATAACACTAATACTTTGTTAAAAATTGTATAATTGTCAAAATATAATTCTATAAAAATATATTTCATTTTTTATAAAACAAGAAATTATGAATATATAATAACACTTTCAGTCATAAAATATCAGTAACACTTTATCAAAATAATTATAATTATTAAAAATAATTTAATAAAAATATTTTTATTTTTATATTAATAAATATATATTAATAATCCCAAAAATATCAAATAAAAAATTTTAAAAATTATTAGTCTCTTCATATTTCTTTCATAAATTAAAATAAATATTCTTAAATGAAAACAAGTCATTTTTTTATAGAATAAACTCATGAAAAAAGTACAACTATCATGTGGTTTCATTCCCTTTCAATTAGAGGCTAAATTTTGTAATTAGTCTGAAATTTTAATTTTATCCATGCCACTTTATCATTTCTAACGGAATTAGTGTAAATTTTCTCCAGCTGCTAACAAATTTGATCAAAGGGTAATTTTATATATATATAGGGGTGTGCAAGACTTCAGTTCGGTTCAGTTTACTTATTTTACATTTTTAATTTATGAATCAAAAATTTAGTTCGGTTCGATTCGATATGATTTTATACTTAAAAAATTTAATTAACCGAATAAATTAAAATTATATTTTTATTTTTAAATAGCATAAAATTTATTATAAAAATACTTAAATAATTAATATTTATAAACATTCGATTTGGTTTGATGGATTTAGTTTTCGTTTTAAACATTTCAATTTTTCAGTTCGCTTTTTTTTTTGGTTTTGTTGGATTTGTTAAATCAATTAGATAAAAAAAAATAATAATCAAAAGCATATATATATATATATATATATATATCATTCTAAATCATTTGGTGTAGACCCATTGCCCAATATAATACAAATTAGGTGCAGTGGAATTTGTGATTTTAATTATTCACAATAATTATTTGTCGTTTAAAAGCCTATACATGAAAATTTTAGGCCAGATTAGGGGGATAATTTTATTTACAGTCCCTTAATTTAAATATTTTTGTTCGTGTTTTCATTTTTCTATTTGTCTCTTAATAATCGCAAAATCTTAAATTTACATTTTTAAAGCTTCCATCATCTAATTTTCATTAAAATTTTAATGAAAACCCAACATAATAAAAGTAAATTGCGCATCATTATAATCCCTCATTCTATTTTCATTACAAAATTAATTCTATGAAATTTATTCCCATGATTTTATCTTTTTCATAAAAGCAAAACATATTTGAATTTTGATCGCTATTACACTATAAAGGAGGACTATCCTCTAAATCTAAATATTTCACAATAGATTTTTTTTTTAAAAAAAATTAAGAAAATTTTATCATTTACATTGTTATGAATTTATACCGACGACCTTTTTAACCTTGAAGGGAATCTTTGTCACTTGATTGCTCAATTTTCTATATGAATTTTATTATACAAGTCCCAATTACTCTAATATGTATTTTTTGCATCATAAATTTTATTATATAATAATTTTAATAAATAAATTCTAGAAAAAGTTAGATAATAAGAACTTTAAAGATATAAAAAAATTCAAGAAATAAATAAAAATTTAAAAACATTAATATTAAAAATTACACTTTTACACTAAACCCTACATAAATAACTTAACTATATAAGCTAAACCCTAACTTGTTTACTTCCTTCATTCCCATATTTTTCGCATCAGCTCCAATTTCTGCACGTACTGAATGTAGAAAAAAGAGACAACAACCCCATTCCTAGCAATTTTTGTTAATATGTTATTAGATTTTATCATAAAATTACCATTTTTGTTTGCAGAATTGAATGGAATATTAGTGCATTTTGATCGCTAAAGAAACAAAAACTTATTATTTTTTATTAATTATTGAACGTCGGATAGGTAAATAAGAGTAATTGAATTTGATGGGTCTATGGAGGAGAGCTGGCGCTGCTTCATTTTCTTCTTCTTCACGCATCTCTTCTTTTATCATTCGCAGTTTTTCCTCCACTTCCACTGGTATGTTTTATTTATCTAAAAAGATGTGTTCTTGGCTCCCAAGCTTGTGAATTTTTGCTGTTCTTAGCCTCAAGATTTTAAGTTTTGGTTTGTTTTATGATGATAGATGTGGCTGATGCTTGTTCGTTTCAAGAAAAGATGATGAAACAGATGGGTCATCTCGATATCAACTTGCAAGTAGAGGCTTGTATGCCACTTGCTTCAATGCGTATTGGTACATTCATCCACAACAGTGAGATGAACCCAGGTCAAGGCGGGAAATTGGTTAGAGCTGCAGGTACTCATGCTAAGATTTTGAAGGAGCCAACATCCGCAAAATGTTTGGTCAGGCTGCCTTCAGGGGTTGAGAAGTTTTTTGATTCTCGGTGCCGAGCAACAATTAGTAGAGTCTCAAACGCTAGTCATAATGCTCGAAAGCTTAGAAAGGCGAGTCAGAGCCGGTGGTTGGGTCCAAGACCAGTTGTTCGAGGAGTGGCTATGAACCCTGTTGATCATCCTCATGGTGGAGGTGAGGGTCGGAGCAAAAGTAGTGGGTCCTTTGGGAGGGTGTCTCAAACACCATGGGGCAAGCCAACTAAATGTGGTAGGAATCAAATGAAAAAGCTGGAAGGCACCTTTGGGAAATTGGTGCCAAAAAAATCAAAGACCAAGTCAGAAAAACGTATCAGGTGGCAAAAACAAGATAAAAAACGCGAAGGCAAGGAGCAAGGTAAATCCAAAAAGCATCTTCTTTGTTGGGGTCCCTCTGTTTTGGCATGTAGCTCACATTGCTTGTTTGTTATTAGCAATATGTTCATGCAGGTTTTTATGCAATTCTTTATAGCACCATTTTTTATTGTTTTAGCATGAAAGTATATGCCTCAATCTGATGAATTTGAACTCGTTTTCTGTCATTGGTTGAACTTGCTAGTGAATTAATGAAAGCTAGCTAATATAATCATATGTGACATTACTCACTTGGATGCGTTAAACTCCAGTTTCTTGAGGTCAGAGCAAAGTAACAATGTACATATTTATATTATGGATAATGATGTTGTGGCTCGTAATATTGCGTCGTCACAGCCCGCGATGTAATTTTTTTTTTTTTGAAATGTCTTTTTTGCCTTATTTACAGGGAGGCCATCTACTTGAGTGGGAGGTTCTTTGGTAGTATTGTGGGTCCCGGGACAACACTGTTATTGTCGGTACCCGCGTAATAAATCTTTATCCTTATATTATTTAGTATGCACTGCGTAATATTGTTGATTTGGTTATACATTTATGAGTTGAAAAATTCCTTAATATCAAAGACATCCATAGATTAAATAGCTAAAGTTCTTAAAAGATTTTGATATTTTCAATTACTGATATAAAAGGTCAAATTGGAAAGGAAAAATGCCATTTTTAATATCACTTTTTAAGTTTTACTATTTTGGTGTCTCAATATTTTTCTTGTTTAATCACGTTGTCAAACTTCCCAAGTTATTGTCAATCTAGTGGATTTCGTTGATTTCTCTCTTTCAGAATGCTACTTGGCACAATTGAGTAATTTTACTCTTTTTCTCAATTGTTTTTCTAGGGATTACAGAAAGGAAAACAACAAAGAAGAAGAAATCGGGACTCCATTGAAAGAAGAAGAAATCAAACAAGATGTCCATATGCAAAGCAAAGAATGATCGATAAGAACTTTATGGATTAATTTGAATTTCAGAAGAATGAACATATATATA
>CATIWM010492604.1:0-19562 GCA_949671775.1 Mallotus repandus
AAATAGCACAGTCCCTGTATTAGAGTGACAAGAATGATTTATATACAATATATATTAATTAATATGATATAAATAATATTCTAAAACCTGATGATTCATGTGAATGTTCTTTTGACAGTCGCCTTACAACCTTCGCATCACATTCCAGTCAGAAATTCTGGAAGCAACGACGCAGGCTGCGGAACTGGTAAGGAACTTGGGCAAAGACATTAGCAATATGAAGCGTAGCCTCAAAACCTTGCTATTAAAGAAGGTTCATAGTTCAACAGAGCGACTCCAACGTGCCATGGACATGCATTCTTATCTCCTAATACCTCATCTTGACCCTGCTGAAAATTTTTCCAGACCACTTGCCAAGTTGTCTCGCACCGTTTCAGCTGTCCCCTGTGACCTCTTATCAAATGAGTTGCCTGAACTTGATAGCAATAGTTTAGTAAAGGACTTGGACTCAATGAATCAAAACACACCTTCAGAGACTCTGGCAGTAGGACAACCGGTAGAGTCTTACCACGAAATGATGAGGAAGCAATCAAGGAGGCTGCATTCGTGGCCGTCAAGGGAGGTGGATGCTTACGAAGAAGAGGGAGGTGTTGCAGTGGACTTTGTACCTAGAATGAGAGCATTAGAGAGCACTGCAGCACTGTCACTTGCTACATTTACTTCATTGCTTATTGAATTTGTTGCTAGGCTTGATCACTTGGTTGAAGCAGTTGATGAGCTTTCAAAGATGGCCAAATTCAAGCATGAGAGTGTATAGAAGGAAATTGTCTGCATATATATACAGATTTTGACATGATACTGATGTCCAACAAAAATGTATTAAGGGGGATATGAGTTCTAAAAGAAATTGTAATCAGAAGAAAATAAAGTTCCAATAATTTAAAAGTTCTTTTTTTTTTCAAGTAAAAAAGCTTTAACTATGTTTTATTTACTATTGCGGTGGAGAAAAAACTTTTAAGAATTTGATTTTTTTTTTAATCACAAGTATTTAAAGTTCACGATTCATTTAATTAGATTCATACAGAATCATAAGGGCAATAATAATTTTTAAATAATTAATTTAATATTACATATACTGCACGTTAAATTCATAACAATGCTTAAATAATAACAGGAAAAATTATAAATTTGATGTCTCAACTATTGTAGTTTTTCTATTTGAGTGTCTGAATTTTTTTTTTTTTCAATAAAGTGTCTAAATTTTAGAAAAGCATACTAATATAGTGTTTCCAACAGATTTAATGTTGATTAGGTGCTATATCATATCAAATATGACTCATTTTTATCTCAGTTATTAGTCATGTAATGTGTTATGTGTATTACATTATTTAAAAGACAAAATTAACCTTATTAAAGATTATAAATTAATAAAAATAACCTCAACATTAACTTCCGCTGCAGACATTGAGGGTGATTGAATAAGGGCAATTTTATCTTTTAAATAATGCAACACATGTGGTAAATGAATGGGATAAAAATGAATCTCATTTGATCTGGCTGAGCACCCAGTCAACATTAAATCGGCCGGAAACATTACATTAGTACGTTTTTCTAAAGTTCAGACATTTGATTGTAAAAAAAAAAAAAAAATCACACTCAAATAGAAAAATCACAAAAATTGAGACACCAAATTTATAATTATTCTATAATAACAGCTCCTAATCCTAACGGTTGGTAGTATATGATTTTTTTATTTTTTACTATTTTCATATGATTTTGATCAAACTATAATTTATCATTTTATTGCAAAGTTAAATTCTCAAAAGCAGCCATGAAAATAGAAAATAAAAAAGCGCCTCTTGTTGCAAGGCCAAACTCTTCAGACATTAGAAGTTACGAACATTAGAGCCCCATCGATGGGAGGTAGGTAGTCGAGACCAACCCTCACCGTCCCAAGGGATTATTTCTCTTCAAAATCCATCCTGGTCCTTTGACCTGCAGACTCGGTATTCGAATTTAGATATAACCTTTCCTTTTCCTACTAACATACTAACTCACAGAAAAAACATTATAAATATTTTACATTTTAATTTAATGGATTATCTTCATTTATGACATGTCACTTACTATGAATGTAATTAACTGGGTACATTACACTCCCTCGACCTCGAGGCAAGAAATTTCTCTTTACCATATTCTTCAAGATGACTATCTCTATCTTTACAAACACCCCAAAATATTAATCTTTGTACCAAATTTTTTCTCATAAACGATTTAAGAGGGGATATATGCAGGGTAGTCCGTTCAGGAAAACCCAAAATTTATGGCTCCTTTTCTGGAATTGCAGCAGGTATCTAATATATAACCTGTAGAATATGCTAACTAAAAGATAAAAATGCAAAGCAGAAGTAACAATAAACACTAAAAAAATATTTATTAATGCCAGAATGTTTGACAAACTGACCAACCTTGCAGGTAACCTGCGTGCACAACCCACCTGCCAGACAAATGTAAATATTTACAAGGAGAAACACCAGAGACCTGACTCAATTCTAACTCCTCCCTACTCGATTTATCCAAATTATCACACAGGTGGTCAAAGCTCTTATACTTTCTTGCCAGTTGAACAAATGAATGAGAACTAGTACAGAACACCGACGCCATAGACCAATTAAATGACGAGAACACAAGCACTCTAAACATGTCACCAATTGCAGATGCCAAATTGAACGAAGGGAGAGATGAAATCTTACTTCCAGCCCTGAGGCACCATGTAAGATTTTCTGGGGTCTGATGGATTGCCAGCTACAACTTGGTTGCTGCTTGAGCCAATGCTAGAACCGCCTGTCAGCATTGCCATCAAACTGCCACCATGAACCCTGCCTTCTGGTACAAACATTGGCATTGATGACATGCCCACATCCCCAACAGAGATATGGGCATTTGGAGTTCCAAATTGTTTCAAATCAGTAGTTTTGCTTGATGAAGCCCCCATATTCATCCCCATTTTCACAACATCAACATTCATGTCCTCAGCAACCATAAATTCTTTCATCTTCTCAGGCTGGCTTATTTTGGGCTCCTGTATGATGGGACCCAAGGTGGCACCACCATGAACTCTCTTATCCTGCACCAGGCCACTATGAAGTGCACAGAGACCTGTCTTACCCCTAGCAAATGAATTACAAGGACCAGTAGGCTGGACACCATATTCCGACCCAGGATGGCCCCAGGAACATCTCTTCCCTCCACCATGTGCCTTACAGAAATCTGTGCTACCTTGGGCACTTTTGCCGCACCCTTCAAATTTGCATCTCTTCCCACCACCATGACGGACACAAAAATCTGTTCGTCCTCTTGCACTCTTAGTGCACTCAGGTACAGCACACCTTTTTCCACCCCCATGTGCAACACAGAAGTTAGTCCCTCCATGGACACTCTTTGAACAAACACCACCACCTTGGAAGGCACACCTTTTTCCTCCCCCATGGCCCTTACAAAAAGGAGTACTCCCCTCAGCACCCTTTGTGCATCCTGGAGCTGTACACCGTTTCCCACCACCATGAGCCTTGCAAAACATTGTGCTACCCTGAGCCCCCTTCGTACATCCCGGTGATTGGCATCGACGACCACCTCCATGTGAAATGCAAAGGCCAGATAGGCCTTCAGCACTTTTTGTGCAATTTTCCTTCTGACATCTCTTCCCACCACCATGCCTAATACACAATCCTGATTTCCCTCTAGCAGCTCGACTGCAACCCTCATGACTGCATCTTCGACCACCACCATGGGCAATACAAAAATCTGTGCGACCTTCTGCACTTTTAGTGCAACCAAGGAATTCACATCGCCGACCACCACCATGGGCCTTACAGTACACAGTCCGGCCTTCTGCTCCCTTGTGGCAGCCTGGCTTCTGACACCTTCGCCCACCACCATGAGAAATACAACGGCCAGAAGCACCTCTGGCTCCCTTTCCACATCCCTCAACCAGACACAACTTGGAACTAGAGCTGCGTTGATGTGGTTGTTGCTGCAGTGTTATCCCAGAAGTACAGGTGACTGAACTTATTGGCGCTGTTATCACACTTGATGAGAGGTCTGGAACAACGGAAACAGGATCATAAGATTTTCGAACCTGGTTGAAAAAGAAGCTAGACTCTTGGTTCTGTGAAGCAAGCAATGCAAACCCTGTTTTCGAACCACACGAAATAGATCCTTCATCCACATTTGGAACCCTGCAAAAAGTATGTGGCATGTCCACGCCAAAATCAAGTGGAGAGGAGATTGGATAGACACTAGTAATATCAGATTCAGAAGGCCCTGTAGAAAGACTCAGCTCCAAATCAACTTTGGGCTGAAATTCCAGTCCTTGAAGATTGGAACTAGAAGATTTCTTTGGACTAAACATCTTTTCATTTCCAAGATGGAGGGAAAAGTCCAATTCCAGATCCATTGAGGACTCCTCATCAGTTTCTTTGGCTGAAGACATTGTAGTGCAAGCAGTTGCTGAACTCCCCTTGCTGTCAGACGAACTTGATGAGCGGCCCAATCCAAGAGACAAAGAAGAGCCAACATGCTGACCCACGGATCCATCAATCAAATTCCATTTTCGTTTAATTCCCTTTAATGGAGATGTGTGAGTGACTGAAGAACCAGGGGAATCAAGACGTAAGACAGTATCTGCACAACAATCAGCCACAGGTCCTCCAACTTGCATTGAACTTCCCAAAATCTTGAATGCATTTGAGGGATTAGTGCCAGTAAAACCCAAGTTCTGGAACTTGTTCTCCATGAAGCAATGACCAAAATCCAAAATGATTTCCAAACCTAATATCAATGTTATTGAACAGTACACCTGACTTCTGGGTCCTAGAAAATTAGCTACAAAACTAGGGTTAGATGTCTCCTAAAGAGAACATCCCACCCCCGCTAACAAATCCAGAAGTATCACAACGATCCATTTTTCTTGTAAATTTAACACAAACTAGCCGATTAGTTACAGCTGAAGATGACGAAATTGAGTAGCATATCTTCCTTCATAACAACATAGAAGAACCTTACCATCCTGTTACAGAATTCATAAGTAAGAACAAGATATTAAAGCCTTAGTCAAAAGTAAATTCAACCACATTCAGCACATAGTACCATAACGCTGGGGTTGATTCCAGCAAATACTGAAAAGCATATATCCTTGTAAATCTTCTTCTAAGAAAATCTATCCAAGAAAATTAAAGTTGTCAAGTCTTCTAATCAAATTGTTAAGTCTATTAAGGTTCAGGATATACCTGAAGATATAAAACATTCATTGAGTTGAGAACTTGAGATCCATCAATGGAAGTCCCATTTCTTAGAAACCAAGATTTTCTTTGAACTCATAGCGATTGGATAACAGGTAGCAGAAAAACATACAAAAGGAATAAAGACACATGTAATAGCAACTAACAGTCAGAACTAGATTATTAAACAAAATGGAAGACAACAAAAATTCTAAGTTTGTGTTTGGATAAAAGAATCTGAATTTAGTAACACATCAGTTTCCTAAAGTTCATGAATCTAGGTTAGGTTCATAGATGCGAAAAATTCTTATTTGCAGGTAAAATTTGAAATACCCTTAGTAACAACTCAAATCCACTTCAAATGAATTATCAATATATTCATGAATCTAATCTTGCATTTATTAATTAAGAATGGACCAACTTTAATTTAAACAATTTATAATAAAAACAAATCCAAGTCTCCCATTGTATGCAAACACTTGAGGACTTAAAGATGCATGCATCTCCAATTGAAAAATCCAACCAAACAAATCAAGAACACCAATAACCCAACAAAAAGCATCCCCACAAAAAGGAAATTTTACATTGTTATAAACAAACAAGAGAAACGAAAGAAAAAGATCTGTCACATAAATATGTAAATGAAATAGAACAATCATACAACATAGGATTCAGCGGAAAACTATGCATCTAACAGTTAACAGCTTCACATGATTATAATGGATCGACTAAAACAGGGTCACCCTTTTGAACATAAAACAAAATTTTCTCCACCAAGAACACATCAATCGAGTAAAGCTTGACACTTTCATTGAAAAATAAAAAGAAAAAACAGATAAAGAGCGACGCTTTGATGACAGCTGTTACATTTCAGCAAAACTAGATATCAAATATGACAATTCTAAACACGTAACTAACAAACAAGATGAATTATATAGAAATCACAAATCAAAAAGGAGAAGAAGAAGAAGAAGAAAACACAGAAGAATTTTCTGTTTGGATGCTAACAAAACTGAAGGAACAAGAAACAAAATAAACAAAAAAAAATTATAAAATTTCAATTCTTTAGTCACTGAAGCTGTGAAAAGCATCGAATTCATAGCTCAACATATATTAAAATAAAATAAAAAGGAGATACCCATTTTTTAAATAAAATGAACAAAAGCTATAAGAATTCAAATAAAACGATGAAGTTAAATACAAAACATGATAAAAACAGACAATTGAGCAGAGGAGTACAGCAAAATTAAAGAGATTTTACCTCAGAATTCAATCAACAATCGGTGAGATGGAGTTGTACGGATCTGAAAAAGAAAGGGTTTTCATAAGGGCTTAAACACGGCGGCGTCGCGGAGACAGAGAAGGCGGAGAGCTATACATAGATAGATATAGAGAAAACATACGAGAGAAAGAGTGTCTGTGGTTGTGGGGGTGGGAAATAGCGAATGGGAAAAGAGAGACTCAGTTTGCACGTGTTAAAGACAACGTGGACACACGTGCCAATAAATACTCTTCTTTTTAATTTCCTTCTGTGATATAATTTTCTAGTACTTATCATCATTTATTTCAAAACATAGCAAAAAAGCAACTGTAGGAGATTTTTTTTTCCTTTTCTTAAAAACATTTACATATTTATAATTATATATATATGGGTGTTAGTGCAAGCTGTGAGGAGTTTAAATTCTATTAGATACAAAAACATCATATCTTTATAGTCTGATTAATTTAAACTTTAAATTAATCAGAGTTCTTGTAGTTGTCGAATATCAGAAACATCTTGTAGTTGTCGAATATCAGAAACATCTCAATGAAAAAATTCTTAGTTTTTTACTTTAATTTGAAAATTTTTGTCCATCATTTCCAAAATATGTAGATATTTTATATTATTCAATCAAGGTCAATATCTTTATACAAGAGCAATTATTTTTTTCAATAAATTATGAAGTTATTTTTTTTGGATCACAAAAATTTTGAAGTTATTTTGTAACTACATTTGAAGTAAATTACATTGATAATCTTATAGTTTATAATGCAGATGTTGTTGTTTCTGTGTAGATTTAAAATTATTTTGTGACATCCATATTGACTTGGTTATTTTAAATGTTGATAAAAATTTATTGTAAATGTCATTATTGGCATTTAAAATAAAATTACTATTTGAAATTACATTCTAATTTTAGCAATATTGTCTAATCAAAGTATTGCTAATAATAATTTTATATATTATGGATTTTATTAAGTATAATTGAATCTAAATACTATCAAACTCAATTTCATTTTATAATTTTAAGAAATTTCTCAAAAAATTAATTTTAAAATCATTTTAAACTTATTTAATTCAAAAATTTTATTTATTTTAATAAAATTAATTGAAGATATTACTATAGAATTGAATATTATTATATCCAAATAAATTTGCCAATTTAATGAAATAATCCAAGCACTTGAATTCAATAATTTAAACTCCATTCCACCAAATATCAAATTAAAATTTTGACATTTTTTTAATTAATATATAGACATGACACTCCCATGAAAAGATATAGCTAATTTTTTTCCGACAATTATAAAAGGTGAGAAATTTAAACTCAAATCTTGGAATGATATTATATGAACTTAACTGCTAGACGAAATACAAGCCGCATATTTTTTTATGAAATTTATGAATTTTAAAAAATTCATAAATTGAAATGCCAGTTTAAGAAATTGAATTTTTATAATTGTCAGAAAAATTCTACAAAAAATGCCGGTTTCAGAAAATAAAAATAAAACCTATAAAAGAATTTTTTTTTAAATTATATTTTTTGTTGAAAAGAAAAATGAACAAAAGCAAAGCTGCATAAATTGAATATAGACGAAATTCTGGTTATGGTTCATTTCATGCAAAAGAAAATTTGAAAAAATATAAATAGGAAAAAAAAAAAAGAAAAATGCAGCGTAACGTAAATGATGACGAAACGATGGCAAATTCCGAAATTCGAGACCACATAAAAGGTCAAGTTAGGTAGCGCGTGGCGAAACGATGCTGAAGACTGGAATTGGGCCCTACTTCAACTCATGTCTGACACGTCAACGGGGACATGACATATTGATCTTTGTGTTATTATAAGTCGGCAGCGGCTCGTCACCGCTCTTGGTGCTCTCTTCGTGGACCCCATTCTCTTACGTGCCTAATTACCTCGAAACCAGAGTAGTCCCGTGTATTTGGGTCCCACATGCCACAGGTTATAGTGCACTGATCAGCGGCGGTTAGCGGTTTTCTTTTATCAGTTAGCGCAGCTCGTCGTCCTTATTCACTCTTTCCCCTGCGCGTGAATTCAACGTGTAAAAATAAAAATGGACATTTATATTTTATGTAAAATGATATTATTTTCTAAAATTTATATGATTATAAATTATATAAAGTAATTTTCACAAAAATGATAAATAATTTAAAAATATATTAACCAGAAAATGGAACATTTGATGTTCATGAATATTCAAATATAAATTTTTTAAAACTACAATCATTTTGAAACTATTATTATTATTTTATTTTTTATAAAATAAAATTTACTTTATTAACTACTTTCACCCTATGATAATACAAAAAAATGTACACAAAATAAATAAAAATAAAATGATTGTAAAATTTTTGTTACTATTTGTCTATTTTCGATAATATAGTAATTTACTTTAAACATATTAAAAATTTTATTTTTTTATATATTTCTTTTTTAATACTGAATAATTAATTTCATTTTATTAAAAAATTAAATGCTATAAATAAAAATATTTACTAAATAAATAATTAAAAATTAAAAATTAATAAAAATAAAATTATAATTTTAGAAGAGAGGAGTAATAAAGAATGTGGTCAAATTTGTACCAACTATATAAAGTGAAAGAATTTGATTCTGATGCATTCTCCTCTCCCCGCCACTGGATCTTGCCACGCTGTATACCTATATTCAATATTGCCCGTCCGATCTGAATTCCACTGACGTTGTTGGTCCCCCTTTTTTTCTCTTTTCTCCTAAAAACAATATCAAAAAATTCTTTTTTTTTTAATGGTGGAACAATATATTTCCTTTTGTGATATTTTGAAATTATTGTTAAAATTTATAAAAATAATAGAATCAATTTTTAGTATATTATTATAGATATTCATATTCATTTACTCAGCAAAATCCACATGACACTTTTCAAAAAAATCACTAAATTTTCTTTTTTTAACAATTTATATTTAAAATTTATTAAATTCTTACTAATCTAATTTGATTCAGACATACTATAAAATAGTAAATTCTCTTAATAACTATTTAACATGACTTATATATTATAATTTGACATTTGAATGAGAATATTTTTAGCAACTGATTTTAATAATTTTTTTAAATTTAAATCATGCATATATCAAATCCTTCCATTATATTATAAAACAACTGCAAGCGAGCTCTAGATTGAAAATTTTATAAAATCATCAACAATATTTTCTTTCTTAATTTATATTTTTATATTTATTATATTTATGTTACGTAAAATTTTTTATTTATTGATTAAGGAAAAGAATAATAAAATTTTACAAATATAAATATTGGCACATTAGG
The DNA here is from genome assembly GCA_949671775.1 of Mallotus repandus. NCBI lineage: Eukaryota > Viridiplantae > Streptophyta > Magnoliopsida > Malpighiales > Euphorbiaceae > Mallotus > Mallotus repandus. The sequence continues at coordinate 9,809 of CATIWM010492604.1, forward strand.
AAAAGTTAGTGGGCGGATGAGTATATGATGTGTCCTAGGGATTTTCTATTAAGAATATGCTCTTTAATATTCGTCCTTAATTTTTTTTTTATTTTTTTTTTGCTTTATTCAGCTCCACGTGCACTGTTTCATATACTAAGTCATCTTCATGTGTCCAACTAATTAATAAAATGTAAGGATTGAATTAAGCAATTAAGCATTACTATTAGTTAGCACTACAAGGATTGAATTAAAATATAATAAAGAAAAAAATTCATCAAATTAGTTTAGTTGATATTTTTATTTGTAAGATAAAATTATCGTTTACCAATGTTAATACATCTTTGTATTTTTATAATACATAATAAAAATAATAATTATTTTATATTATATAGGTTAACCCTCTAATTAATCAAATAAAATTCTGAAAAAGAAAAGAAATATAAATATTGATATTGCATGTGTCCGTAGCAAATTCCAAAGATCATATAGGCATTTGGGGCATCTTTGAATTAAGGACCCACAAGATCTTCTTCTCTAAAGTGTTTTTTTCTTTTTTAATTCTGATGGCAGAGAAGAATGGCAACTTTTTTTTTAATAGAAATTATTGTTTCTTTTATCTGTTGATGTCAGAGGAATTCAATGGACAAAAATAGATTTCAAAAGTAAAAAATAAAATAAAAGGAAAGAATAATACAAAAGAATAATATTTGGTTAACAATAGGTTAATCAATTTCATGTTTTTCTTGAAAACCATTAATCTATCAAAGAACATCATAGCTATGGAAACTCATGCTTTCAATCGTAACATCATATTCAAATGCTGTGGTGATAAATAAGATTGAATGTTATTGTATAGGTCAGTAAATTTAATTATGATGTGTTTTAGGTCATATAATCTCTAAAAATCTTTGAATTCAATTGGTTGGAATTGTTCTCGTTTAAACAACATCTTGAGTTCAAGTTGTAATGTATACAATTGCGTTAAATTAATTATTTAAGAATTTTTACCGTCCTTATGGTTATATTTAAGAATCAAACTAATTAGAGTCCAATAAATTATAAATACTAATGGTTCAAATAAAAAAAATAATGATATCTGCTATATAAAAAATAATGATATGATATTTTATGTTTTTTTTTAAAGGAATGATATCTTATGTTCAAATTTGGTATATGTGTCAATTATATGAGAATATCTGTAAAATAGATAAATATTTTTATGCATAATGTTTGCTTCATTATAAATTGAGATTGGAAACTATATGTTATTTTAATTAAGCCAAATCTTACAATAAAATTTTTCGAAGACAGCCTTAAAATAGTACTTATTAATATGGACACAGCCAATTTCTTTTCATAGTGAAGTTGCAGCCATTGGAAAAACATTGGACAGATAAGCAAATGTACTAAGAAAAAGTGGGAAAATGTGGAAGAAAAATAGAAAAAGCTGAGGAGAGGCCAAAGTGGGGTTTGTGTCATCTTTTCAGTCTTCACTTTATGATTTGATTCTCATATAAAGTTTTCATGGATGGCCATGGCTATGCCACGCCTGCAAAAATCTGTACCCTCCTTTTCTCCACCCTTGAATTTGTACTGATTGGCTACCCCACTTCACAAAATTAATCAAGAACAAAGAAGTTTACAGATTTTTCTGTTTATAGTCAAGCAACATTAACATACAAGCACCCAACTTCTGTTTCAGTTCAAGATTTTCGTTTCAACTTTTGTCCTGATACAAGAATAAGTCAATAATAGCCTACATAACATGTCCACAGCATACCTAATCTCCAAAAAAATATCTAGCAGTGAAAGCAAATGCTGTTCATAAACATGTGAATTTGAATGTTCTGAAATCTTCAACTCACAATCTCAGCCAATGTTATTGCAGCGAAGACAAGAAAAAGAACACCTCCAATGTATGCAATAACCTGTTCAGGAAAATGGAGTTTAGTTTTCTTTATGCCTAGAATGTGAATGAGAGATTTCTAAACGATATGTTATGTTACTGGAGGACATTAATGCTCTACTTATCAGGAAATCATGTCAAGCTATGAAGTTGTACTAAAAAGAAACATAGCCCCCACTATCTTAGATATTCCAAATAACATTTATGTGGTTGCTTGATCATGTTGGTCCAACTAGGGTAACTTTTTATAGCATAAATACCGTGATGCTGCCGGCTTTTAGACATTGGACTAGACAATTTGTAACAATGTAGAAATGAAATCTACTGTCCGGATTCGATGTTGCAGAAATTGACTCCATGATAATTTTCATTGCCCCACATGGAAATCGAAGATTTCAAGATAACTTTTTGTACCATGGTTGGATGCAATGTATTTCCTCTAATAACTTGATAGCTAGAGAAGAAAATTGTGACTTTGAATTATGCCGAAAACGTTTTCAAAATGTTTTGTTTGAGAGACAACAAGAAAGGTCTTCAAACCCAGGAATTTTTTAGCTTCACATAATCACAAACAATAGAGAAAGAGGAATGATTTTGACTGTAGATATTGTTGAAAGTTTAAATCTACCTTTTCTGATAAGAATGTCCCAAGTAAAGAACCTCCCAGAACAGCAATCTGCATAGAAATAAAAGGAAAATTGGCGAGAAGAAAAATGGGATGCAATGGATCCTGTCAATTATATGTTACTTCAAGTATAATCAATAGTTATCCAATTATTGACACCGCAAAGCTGGAACATATTAAAAAACTTCAAAGAGCATTTTCTAAAGCAAAGTGGTCATTCATGTCACAAAAGAACTTGCAAGTTATGCCGACATGATGGCCCATTAGTAGTTCAGGCAGAAGTTACCAAAGTTGCAACACCATGACCGGCCAGGGCTCCACCAATGACACCAAGAGGTGAAGAGGCTGCTGCAAGGGCTGCATGGGGAAACTCTATTAGCAACATGGAGTTAATAACCGGCTTGCATTGGGACAATGAGATTGGAATTTTTCCATATTCATGCCAGCATTGGTGAGCTTATTCTATTAACAAAGCAATTTTACCGTTAATGAAAATCACACAAATACACTCTTTTTTACAAAGTAATCTGTTGTTACATTCTGATAAGTTCAAATGTTATACCTGTGACCATTGATATTGTAGAACATTTCACATTCGGGTGAAGGAAAATGGAGTTAGACCTAAAGGCTCAGATGTGTCTGCAAACTATGCCTCTACTTATACCATTCAAACAATTATATCTTGTAGTAAACTGCATATAATCTGATTTTTATAAACTTTTAAGCGTTGAAACTCACCTATTGTGGAGAAAAATGATTTGTCACCCCACTCAGCAACAAAAACCAAGACAAAAGTGCTGATAATGGTGCTGGCAGCGGCTAAAATCCCAGCACCATTTCCTGAGAACTTCGAAACTGCTAGTTCTGCCTAGTTCACGGCATAGACATAACATGTGATCAAATTAACTCTACCACAAATTAGTAACTGGAAGATATTGTCATAGATTCAGTATTTCAGAAAAAAGAAGAAAAGAACATAAGCTAAAAAGTGAGATAGCAGGTTAATTCTGAATATATAATTGGAATATTACCTGCTTTTGTTCATCTTCTGCTTTTAGACCATCACTTGAGCTGGCATCAATCAGCGTTGAAACCCCAAAATACACCTGAACTTTACTGAAATTAGTCCTTCATACATGCTGATTATATATTTAGAGGTTTCTAAGATTCCTTTATTATGCTTTTTGAACCTAAAATAGTACAAAAACATTCACCAAAAGGCAGACTGCAGCAATATCATCAACCGGCAAATCAGTACCGCCCAACCTGCATAGCATTGGATGCTATTAGAGTAATAATTCACAGGTTGATTGAAAGGGTTTCGGGTACACATTAAGCGGAAATTCCCAAGTCAAGTGGACTGAAGAGAAAAACTGATACTTCTGCACTACACACCCATTCCCAACAGGAAAAATAAGAAAGAAAACCAGAGAAAGTTTCTGACAAGTTAAAGCAAGCTTAGTGTCTCGAGTATGTTCTATTTCTTCAGAGAAGGTGGGTAGCATGGATGATTTTCCAATTGCTCACATTTTCAAATTGTAGAGTGCCAGCTAAAACCAATTAAATAATGTTTTTACTCCATCCTGGATTTCCGGCAACTAAATGGCATGCATGGCATATTCATCACAAGTCCATGAGTCCCTGGAGTGGGCAACAGTCTTAAATCATTTTAGTCAAGGGAAATACCTGAATGGAAGTATCTCATCAACATAGTGAAAAGTTCTTCCAAGAAACACAGATATGATTGTCATAACCCTGCCAATATATGGAACCTTATGTAAGAATAGACATTTTTATTTCTATATAAGCAATTAAATAAATTTCCCTAGAAATATATCATCGTTCACATTTCAAATTGTACAACAGATTTATACAGTTTTTTACTGTTATATTAGACTTAATCATAAGATGCTAAGAAGGATTATGAACTGGAAATATGATTACTTTTTCATGTGGGAAGCCCTGCTTCACACTAAAGACTCTAGTTTATTGATATTGAACCACAAACTTCTAAAGCATAATCACTTCCTCTAGTAGCCCAATTATCTTGACATGATTTCAATCAGTCAAACAAATTATTTATCCAGTACACCAACTTAAAATATTTTTACCATTAAGTAAGAAATGCAAAGGACATCTAAATCACCATTCTTGGGCAGGAAAACATACGCAAGTGCACCAAAGGTCCCCGTGAAAACAGTAGCAGCAGAATTCCTAGCAGCTAAAAGTGCCTGCACAGTACATAAGACATCCACATAAGTATGAGATTCATGTTAAATCTATCATTAGAGGGGCACAAAACACACCAACACCATAAGAACAGAAACAACACAAAACTGAAGATTGGAGATATCAAGATAAGAACGTAGAAGTTCATGGATAAGTCATTTAGGTTGTCACCACTGACTACTGATTAGGAAATTGGGAAATTTTCAGGAGGAAAACCGTAAAAAGTATCTGATCTCTAGTCTAGCCAGCATGCCCATGCCCCCTCAGTCCCCCACCCCCACCCCTACCCCACAACCCCACCTGAATCGGCTTATTCTTGCTGAAATGCAGATTTTCACTCTCACAGAGTAACATCTGGCAAAGCTCACTAATGGATTGTGCTTCACATAAAGTGCAACTTTGATCTTACCGCTATGAAAAAGGTCTTGTCTCCCAGTTCTGAGAAAAATATCAGCAAGAATGCCTGTGATTCCAAGAGAAAAAAGAGAGTGAGTGGAAGCCTTTAATGCCTAATACATTACAACAAATGAAAATTTAGAAAAAAAAAAAAAAAACAGTGTGCTTCTTCCAGAATTCTTTTTAAGGTAATGCAATGAATAAACTGAAATTGACATCTTCCGTCTATAATTCATATATCTGTCCTAGTTTGTTATTAAAAAGTACAACATTTTCATCATAGAAAAGATTCATTGATAGGAGGAGAGGTCAATATCTGCCTCAAGTGTATGTTTACTGTACTCAGCAATATGCAAATATAATAATTCAAATCCTCCTGAACTACTAAAATCAGAAAATTATGTATGATTGAGAATAAGAAGAAGATGTGCTTAATCTTTAACTTGCATGTTGGAATGGAAATAATGAAAGGTACAGGGAGATTTTCCTAACTGAAGCAAAACCTGTGCTAATATCACCAAGGTCTCCCAAAAAAGAAATTGACTGTGATCCAATGGAAAAATCTGTTCCAGCAAATGCTTGTTGAGAGCCTTCAAGTGTTAGATATCCAAATAGAAGCATAAACTTCAGCAAACAAACATATGATGTAGTGGAAGCTGCCACTTGATCTTCCCTTTCTTTGTTACCCAATGCAGGCAATTTATCTGAGACACATATATCATCTGTAACCGGCATTGGTTCTCTACTTGCTTGGCACTTTTGGCACCCAACTTCCTGCATCAAACATCCCAATCACTACCAAAAACTACACCATCAGAACTTCTGTAAGGGACATTTCACTGGAAAATTTTGGTCAGTAAATATCTAATAGCTAGCTAAGAAAACTCCCAGACAAATGATAAAAAAGAGCACAGGAATCCAATCGGAGAGTTTTGTTATAGGTTTTGAAAGAAATTCACTAGGTGGTTTATGCATGACATTGAAATTTAACTCATTAAAGCATCAATTAGCTACTCTTGAGTCACTAGCAAATTTTCTGGTACACAACTTCTTGGTAATTTACAGCAGAAACCAAGAATTTAACTTTCTCTGGAAAGTGAAGTAAAAAAGAAAAGAAAAGCGAAAAAGGGTATAAGGAAATGTTACAAGGCCATCCAAATTCTTGGAAACCATAGGCAGAACATGCCTAATTAATGCCTCCTCAATAGGGTGGTTCTCACATTGTCTTGAATACCTGCACATGAAACTGAGGTCGTAGCAAAGAAAAATTTAGAAATATGCACTGTTTACTGCTACATTAAAGAAATCTGGATTCAAAGATGCAAGAATTCAAAGAATTTCCATTTTCTTGCAAGAGAAACACAAGTCAAGAGAAAAATAAATAAAAAACAAAACAAAACAAAACAAGAATTACGTACCTCGAGGAAAGCTTGGAGCTCCGTTTCTTGGAGAAAGAATTCAATGGAAGAAAAGTGAAAGTGGAATGAAGAGGCTTAAGACATGGAGGCAAAAACGAATGTGCCCTCAAATATGTCTCTGAGAGCGCTAAGCTTTGCATTTCTTTTATCACAAAATCTGTTATTTCTAACAGCTCTTCTCTGGTCCTTTCGTTCTTTATTTCTTTTTAATAGAGGACGACGACGATAAGAGTTTCAGCTTCTTATCTTTGGGCTCAAAGCCTCAATAGAGGTTCCCAAAAAAAAAAGCCCTAAAAGAGAGCTGTGGTTTAATTGGGCTGCATTAACAATTCCCGACAGATTAATTTTTGAGATTTTTATAAAAATATCTATTTTTTATATCTAATTTTCAATAAAATATCTGATTTTTATAAAATACTACACGCGTACCTAATTTTTATTAAAATTACTCGCGCGTGTCCTTTTTTATCTTCGTTTTCATTCATCATCTTGCATGTTCTTCTTCCTCCGTGTTCTTCTTTCTTTTTTTTCAGTTTTTTGTTTTTGTTTTTATTTTTTATTTTTTTGCTATGTTTATGCGTTTATCTGATCGGATCTATTGCTTTTGCTTCTTCTTCTTGGGTTTAATTTGAAATCAATTGTAGAACTTTCAATTTGATTGTTATTTTTATTCATTGGTGCTGTGCAACTTTTCCCCGCCAAATATATCACACACACAGATTACTCAGTCCTCCATGTTTCATATCTCCTTCTCCTTGCATGTCCTCCTCTTCCTTTTTTTAGTTTAAAAGATTTTTACATGAGAGTAGATAGCTACCATGGCAGAGGAAATCAAAACCAAAACCCATTTCTTCATACACTGTTAATTAAAAACACCTCTTTGTAATTCTAAATTCTTTTGTTCGGCGATCCCTATCTTATTGCAACGCAGCAGCAGCATCACCTGCAACAGCAACAGCAGCGGAAGAAGATCCAATGGTCGTTAGTGTGCGGGTTAATGTTGTTCGCTTTAGGGTTGATTTCGCTATTTGCTGGGCACGTGGCGTCTGATCTTGAATGGTACTCTCAAAGATTGGTGAAGAACAGCTTAAGGCGGCAGGTAGGATTAGTTTAATATTTTTGGTTCAAAGATTTGATTTTTTTTTTTTATTTCTTTTTGCACAAAATGATTGTAATTAATTTAAGTGTAAACTAGCAGAAGGGCAATAGAAATGAACAAATTGATATTTGGAAATGGGTGTAATTAATTTATGTCAGAGCATCAGAAATGGTATGTTATTCTCTTCTCAGAATAAGTAATTAAGTTTATTGTTTCATGAAAAATGAATCAGATTGCAATTTCTTCTTAGAACTTAGAAGGTCCAAGATTTCATATTCTTATATATTTGTGTTAGGTATTCACTTCATAATTCCTTTTGGTTTGCTCATGCATGGCCTTGTAGGTTGTCATTTCATTATTTGCTTATACTTGCTCATATATGTCCTCTACTTTTTTGTTTCTTTTTATATATAGTTGTCGTAAAGCGACTGCTCGAGTACTCAGTTCTTTTATTAGTCATTAAATGATGCCTGCTGTAATCTTTAGAAATGGCTTTTGCTGTCAGTGTTGATAGAGATTTATGTCTTGTCTCACTATACAAATGTTGTTCTTGCTTGGTATTGATAAAAAGATGTGCTTAAAATAAAATGCAGTTTGTTATGGTCTAAGATGTGTGCTTGTGTCCAATTGTGTGTGGCGGTCAGAAATGCTTCAATATAAGTTAGTATGCATGTATTGACCAAGCAAGTTTGCTGTAATTTGAATTTTGGAAAGCAAATTAATAAAGAGAGTGGCAAAGAGCCCATATCTATTTGTGATATATATATATATTCCATATAAATATATAAACAGCTCATATCTGCTGTAATTTTGCTATAATCAGAAGCAACCTCGTGGTCTCCCTTTCATTATAATTTTGCTATGCACTACCATTCCAAATGGTGGGATTTTGGTTGGCTTGATCACTTGATTTTTGAGAGGTCTCACTATTCTGCTGTATATAACTTTTTTAATATATTGTGTGTTTATTACAAAGAAACATACAACATTTAACATTTGTTTACTGCCATATAGTTTATTAAAAATTTAAAACATGTATCTAATATTGTTTGTTGAAATAAGTTGTTGAAAATGCAAAATAGGAGGCATATTCATTATTCAGTTAATTACATTTTTAAATACTGTCCGAATGTTTTCTGAATATTATTTGTATATATTGAAAGTGCAAAACAGGTATCATATCATTATTCAACATTTTTGAATTTTATCCGAATATTTTCTAAATATTATTCGTATATGTTGAAAGTGCAAAACATGTGTCATATCATTATTCAACATTTTTTAATATTATCCAAATATTTTCTGAATCTTATCCGTATATGTTGAACATGCGAAACAGACGTCATATTCATTATTCAAAATTTTTAAATATTATCCGTATATTTTTAGAATCTTATTTGTATATGTTGAATATGCAAAACATGTGTCATATTCATTATTCAGTTATATACAATTTTGAATATTATCCGTATATTTCAGAATCTTATTCGTATATGATATAGACGATGAAAATACAAAACAAATGTCATATTCATTATTCAATTATACACATTTTTGAATATTATTCGTATATTTCAGAATCTTACTCGTATATGATACAGACAAATTATCAAAGAAATAGTTAGCCTTGAGTAATAAATTTCAAATACAATTGTATTCAAAAAATTAAAACAAAAAATAAATAAAAATAATTGATATGTCCAAGTGTCCATCTTTTTTCAAATGCATGAAACTTGAAAAATATGTTTCATTTATTTCTATTTTATTAATTTTGTATTTTAGTTTATTTTTCGTGTATAAAATGAATAAAATAATATCAGCCAAATATATATATATAAATATACATATTTATATTTCAAAATATTTTTCTAAGATATTTGAAACTTTAATTATTTATTAAAACTAACATGAGTTATATAATTTAAATATTTTAATTATAATCTATGAAATAGAGCACAACATACACATATATATATCCAAAATAAAAAACTAAGAAAAAAAATAAAAAAATTTAAAAATAAAAATAACAGAAAATAAAAAAATAAGCAAAAAATTAAAAAGAGAGAAAATTAAAAAATAAATATAAGGATAAAAGAAGA
>CATIWM010492683.1:0-15866 GCA_949671775.1 Mallotus repandus
AAACTATACCCATAGAAATTTAAAAGTGGGAGAAGTTCACAATTCATTTTTATAAATTCTTTTAAAAAAGAAATTTTACTTTGAATTAAATAAGATATTTTTAGTGGTGTTCACCCATAACACAACTCTACAATACAAAATTTTTTCATTTTTTTACTGGTCAAGCATTGTATGTTGCTCCTAATAAATTAAAAATGAGATAGTGGAATGGAATAATTCTCCCTTGCAAAACACCATCAACATATATTACTTTGTTTTTTATAGTGTTGAATTTCAGCATAATTCTTATAAAATTATAATTAATTGAAAAACTTCAATTATAATTAGTAAATAAATTTTAGTTTCATTTTTCAAAGATTAAATTTAAACATTTTCAAAGCAAAGTAAGTCACATTAATATTACATATTTGATTTAATTTGATAAAATTGAAAAACAAAACAAAATAAAATATTTAATACAAAAGTTTAGAAAATAGGATATATATATATATGTATATTAATAAATAAATTTTATAGAAATATACTCCACCCTCTTGAAAAAACAGAAAAATTTTCTTAATTAGAATAAACGAGTAGAGTAAAAAAAAAAGGGTAATAATCCCTTAACAAAATATTCTTCATTTTTATTAATTTTAATTTATAACTATTTATTATGCTGGAGAGGAGAGGGAAATTAACAATAAAATAGATGTATATAAATAGTGATTCTTCACTATTATTATTTCTTTTATGTAGTTTTCTTGTTCTTGCACCACCATAACCAGCAATTCACAAGCTGTATAAGAATGATAAATACAATCATAACATCAAATCAACCTTAGGCCTTTAAGTTGATATTCAGTTGCATGAAACTTTTTATGGAAGTTGCAAAGTGATCTATGAATGTTGTTGGCATGACTATCATATATGGCTGATTACCAAGGTCATTGGTCTATCACATATACATCCTGAATCCTCAAGCTTCTAATTAGATTTTATTCAAAGTTCCTAATTCCTATCATAGAAAAGGGGTAAAAAGAAATAAAAGAAGTCAAAGCATGGGTGAAAGCTCTTTAAGAGGTGTTTAGTTTGGAAAAAATATATTTGTTCACAGGCATTTTTATCAGAATTGTATCTCTATATATTGCCAGTAAAATAAACATAAACCAGAAACAGATATAGCCTTCCTCCACTTTGTGTTGGGCGCAAGGTTGTTTCCACATCTCAAACAAGTCACCAGAGGAGCAACTTCAGTAGTTGAGGCTTCCCCTCATAAATTTGTGGCTTATCCAGAAATAATTATTTAAATTTTAATATGGTGGTAAGGTTTATGAGGTGAAATTGTCTTCATTCCCAATTGTGTATCCCAAAAATGAAAAATAGTTAAATAAAAATAACAAATAAGATATTTATAATTACATAGTATTTATCACTCGGTTGGGTCATTATCATTATCACCATCACCACCTTTATCATTATAGCAGCCCATGAATGCCGTTCAAATGACAAAATGAGATTTTAACTTACAAAATCTTTTGCTAGCAGAAATTCAAAAGCTTTCCATGCAATTAATCAATAATCAAAATCAGGCCATCAACTAATAACCAATATCAAAACATACTTAAAAATTTCCAACTCAATTTTCTATCAAAACAATACCCAATTTAACACTGCCCATCAACCACACCAAAAATTTAATATTTGAACACCACAAAAAGATAGTCACAAAGCATACCAGTATATGATCAGCGAGACACGAACCGCAACGATGATAGGACGGACAACAACGATAATAGATGGAGGGGTGAAGAAGGGTGTCACGAACAACAACTACGATGATTTAAAGAAAATAGAGAGTAAGAATATGAAGGGGTGAAGAAGGGTGTGACGGCAGTGAAGAGAAATCAGGCGATGACGGCAATGAAGAACAAGAAGGCTGACGGCAGTTAAGAGCAAGCAGTGTGACGGCGGTGAAGAAAAACTAGGGTGAAGGCAGGTGAACAGAATGAAGAAGAGGAAAAAGGAGAGAGAAATAGGGTAAACTTTAATGTTTTTTTTTTTATTAAAATGAATAATATATTTACTGGTAGTAAAAATAAAAATAAAAATTATATACATATAATTAAATAAAATTACCACCTCATAAATAACAAAATTGCCTAGATGGCTAACTATGTTACTATTCACATAGTTGGCCAACTATACCTAGTAATGCCCTCTATATATATCATATCTTTGTTGTCAAAAATAGCTATCTGATAGGATGAAAAGTAATTATCCATTTATCTTTAAAAAAAAAGTAATTATCCATTTGAGAATATATCGCATTTATTAAATGATTAGATAATTAAAAAATTACCAAATAATTAAAATTCATGCTAATTATCTATTTTCTAATATTTACTCTGATTACATGTCTAAAATAAGTAAAAATTATTAATAGTTAATTATTTACTATTTATAATGCTTAAATATTTTTTAATTAAAACAAAACTATTTAGATACATTAATAAAATATAATATAGATTATTTATACATAATAATTTTTTAACAAGTTAAGTTATTAAAATAGTTAATTTATAAGTTGAAGGAAAAATTTAAAAAATTATCAAATTTTTATCATTTAAAATTTTTAAATATACATAATAATTTATTATATAGTATATTTATTTATAAAAATATAAAATATATTGTTATTTATTTTTTGATTTAAAAATTGTTTCTATATAATTTTTAATATTTATATTAATTATATTTTTATTAATAAAAATATAAAGTATATAATTAATTTGTTTTTTTTTTTTTTTGGAGGATTCTTTTGTCTTCAACCAAAATAAAGAAAGCTGACTCATTCAAGATAAACTCAATAGTAAATGGGAGATAACAAATGATAAATAAAGAAAGAAGAAAAACATGAGCTAACTCATCACCAATGCGCAAAACATGCAATTGAGCTGTCATAAACAAATAGAAATAGAAAAAAAATATACAGAAAAAAACCAACTTTAAATACAAAAGAAAAAGGGAAAAGACACAATAATTTCAAGAAAAGACGCAAAGATGGACAAAATCATGATTTCATCTTTCCTTTTACATTATTATTATGTTTTTTCCCCTAATTGCTAATAAAATTTCATGGCTTACACAGATCAAAATTTAAAGTCATTAAGATATTAAAACTTGCATTTTATTTTTTAGCAAGTTTATAGTTAATTTATGCATACATATTCTTAATGTTAATTTATAAATATAAAATTTGAATACTAATTTTTAAGTATTAAAATGAAATAATAGATATAAGAAATAGAAAAAACTTTATATAATATTATGTAATTTTATAATCTTACCATAAGAGGTCTTTGATTTTTTCAACACTTTAATACCTTGTAATTTAATTTCTTATAAGTATTATTATTATTATTTCTCATTCTTTAAACATTTAAAAATTTAAAATTTTGTACCATTTAATAAAGAAGAAAGAGACATATTTATTTTTAATAATTTTAGGTAGTAATAATAATATAAAAAATATTCCCATTGCATTTTTTGCTTTGTAAAAATAATATAATCATTACAGTTTAAATTTAATCTTTTATCAAATGAGAAAAAATATTAATGTATATCAAATGTTGTTACTTAACTGATATCAACTTGTAACAATAGATACTAAATATTTATAAAAAAAATAAATCACAAATCCTTATAAAAAAAATATATGTCATTATCATAGTTTTTAATCCTATATTTATTATTATTATTATAGTTTGATATATTTATGATGTCTTAAATCTGACATGTTTGTAAGTTTATTCCTTAATTTATAAGTAAAGAAGCATTTAATAATGTCGAAGAATTGGTAAAAAAAAAAAGTTGGGGTGGGCAAATAAAATTGAAAAGTACATCCATTGACTAAAAATAAAAAAAAATCCAAAAAATAAGGATTCAATCTCTATTTTTTCCAACAATGCTAATGCTATTTTTGAAAAAAAATAATATAATATAATTTTTTGTTATCGTTACAAAAATTTAACTATTAAATCAAATATTAAATATAGATAATGTGGGAAATTCTATGTTTTACTATTAAATCAAATATTAAATATAGATAATGTGGGAGAGGGGGCGCCCGTGAGGGTTGGAACACTCACGGTGGCTTCCTGTGTTTTACAACTAGCATCTTACAAAAGGAATCATGGAAAACTAGTTTAGATGGTTTTCCACGACTTTATGCATTTTCGAAAAATTTTAAAAATTAATTTTACTATTTTTTATTTAGAAAAAATTGTTGACTAAACATTAAATTTTATTTTACAATTTTTAAATTAATTTTATAAAAAATTATTTAATGTTTAAAAAATTTATTGTTTACTTTCTAATAAATTAGACACAAAAATTTTACATTTCAAGTTATTTTTCTTTTTTTTTTACCATTAGAAACTAAGGGAAGGAAAAATCAAATTCAAATATCTGAAAAATATCACTAACAGTATGGCCAATGGATCAAGCATCGTTGTCTTCAGGTTCTTTTCTTAAATAATTGTTTTTTTTTTTTGGAAGTAAATAATTGTTGATGCCAATCAAATCTCAATGTGGGATTCTCAACAGTCAATATCATTAGGGCAGATTTGATGCATGTGTCCATATCCAGGAAGTCACGAACAATTTAATGCCTAGGGTGGTATTAATAAAATATTTTTTTTTAAATGACATAATATTAATCATCAATTTTATCCATATAATTTATATAGTTAACTAACAAAATACTACCTTAAATATTTTAATTAAAAAATTTACTAGTATAATTTTTTTGAAATTTTTTTATATATACTAGATGTATATATACATCAAGTGGTATGATTTAAAATACAAGACATACGTTTTATTTTTATCAATTAAGTTAATAACATTTGAATTATGAATTTTAAATTATATATTTGAGTGTAATACATTTATATAGGCAAGATTTTTCTTAATTTTTTTTAAACTATGAGAAGGGAGATAATGATGGAACATTTAATTTGTAAATGTATTGAAGGGAGCTAATACTATTAAGACTATTCAACTGTGTAAAAATCTCAAATGACTTATGTTTTAGAATAAAAAAAATAATTGGAATGGCATGTAATGCTATTCATTGTACATGGTCATAAAAAAAAAGATAGAAAAAAAAAAAGAAATCATAATAATTAATTTATATTAAAACATTAAATTATAATATCACATAGTGATATCACATGCAAGGTTGTGGGAAAGGCATTAAATTTACAATTTATTTTTCTGAAATCATAAGTCATATTTATTGATATTGGCATCTTCATTTAATTATTTATTATCATACCAAATGGTTGAGATTCTTCAAACCAAAATTGTTGAGAACAAGACAAAAAATTCTTATCCTATCACCTATAGTGCTGCATAGGTTAAATAAGACAAACCTTTCTAAACTCTCTGCATTCACACAAATACAATGACTCATATTACCACAATTGTAACAAATCATTCCAATCTTATCTTCTTTTCCACCACATTTTCCTCTTAAATTGGTTTTTTTTTTTTAAGGTAAGAACTCACTTATAAACTCAAGAGTTAGTTTTTTTTATTTAATAGAAATATTATATGACTTAAATTTTAATTAATTGTATAATATAAGACAGTTTTTCTCTTTAAATTGAGGACGAAAATTATCATTTAATTATTCCCACACTGACAACTCAAGAGTTAGTTTAGTTGATAATAACTTTGTCATTTATAATGTTTCTTCTATACTAGTCACTTAACAACCAATTAATCATTTTAGCACAAACTTAATTCTAAAAGAATATTTTTTTAAATTTTATTTTAATGAACCAAAGACAGATAATGAAGTTAAAAGAGGAAAACAGAAACAGCATCATCAACATAGGCATATTATTTTGAACACTCATGCTTGCCAAAGGTGCAAACTGGAAAGAAACATAAAAAAGGCGAAATTCATTTCACGTTCTTCACAAGCAAACATTTAATCTTAGTCGTCATCAACTTCTTAATCTCCTTCTGGCAATCTAATTGTTTCAATACAGTCTGCTCTTTTTTATTTTTAACCATGCAGCAGTAACTAATCCAAGGAGTGTCTTATAGCCATGCCGGATTCTTCAAAGGCGTAACCACAGCCTTCACTTGCAAGTAATTACTGAGACTGTAAATACCCTTTTCTCTTCCATTTCCACTCATCTTGTATCCACCAAATGGAATGGCTGCATCAAAGATATCGTAGCAATTGATCCATACTGTTCCTGCTCGTAATGCACGAGTCAGGATATTAGCTGTCTCTAAGTTCTGTGTAAAGACCCCAGCTGCCAACCCATATCTAGTGTTGTTTGCCCTGTGTATAACTTCATCAAGATCCCTGAAATTGTTTCAAACATTGATTATAAATATTCTTGTAAACACAGATCTTCTTCTTAGAATAAGATGCAAGAGAAGAACATATCTTTGCTTTGCTTACTTAAATTTTAAGATTGACTGAACCGGACCAAATATCTCATCTTGTGCAATCAGCATATCATCCTAATGCGAGTCATTACTTTGTTGGTTAGATTCCTAATCAATAATTCAATCTCATGTGCAAAATGGTTTGATGATAAGCAAAATACCTTAACATTTGAGAAAACGGTTGGCTGGATATAGAATCCCTTGGAACCAAATCTATCCCCTCCAGTTTGAAGTGTGGCTCCACTATCCACACCAGATTTTATGTACCTCAGTATCTTCTCAAATTGTTCTATATCAATCTGTTTCAGTCAAGCAGGATACATTCATACCAATTATTTGGCAGGTAATTTGGATAGCTATAGATTCAGAGATGTAAGCAAAAGAAAAAATTCAAAGTGGATACAAAGTTGCAACTCTTGCAATGCCTATTCAACACTATAATCACCATTGGAGTAGTATTTCTTAAAAGAGTAGTGCTAATTTACCTGAGGGCCTTGCTCAATACCTCCCTTGAATGGATCACCAACAACACGCTTAATAGCACGTGCCTTTGCTTTCTCTACAAATTCATCATATACCCGCTCATGCACATATGTGCGGGACCCAGCACAGCAGCATTGACCCTGCAGATTGCATATGACCATGATCAATAAAATGCAGTGTTCGCTTTAATCATAGCTCATATATGTTTAGAAGCATTGGGCGGCCAATACCTGATTAAAGAATAAAGCAAAGTGAGACAGTTCAACAGCCTGGTCAATATCAGCATCCTCACAGATAATAAAAGGGGACTTCCCACCAAGCTCCAAAGTTACTGGCTTAAGATTGCTTCTTGCTGCTAACTCGAGAACAATCTTTCCTGTACCAGTTGATCCAGTAAAAGCAAGCTGCACATAGATTGCAAATGAGCTATGGTACATGCAAATATAATCAGGAAACAGATTTACTCTCCTCTCAAAATTGTACCACTTGAGCATTCCATATTTCATGAGATACTATACAATTGCCCATAAGCACACTTTCAAAAATGTATACTTTAAATATGTTATTGCAATGAGTCCCATCAACTGAAATATATTATCAACATTTCAAATACAATTGATATGTACCTAGAAGAAACACCATTTCTGGTTAAATAGTAATTTAAAATTTTAGTTATAATTTTTGTAATTTCTGGTTAAAAAGTAATTTAAAATTTTGAACACCATTTCTCCTGCTAGGCAGGGAAATAAATTTAACCCTCAGGCATTATGTTTTAGGACTACGGGAACTTAAGTAAAATTAGTCTTATGAACATCTGACTGGAACAGTCAAATTTGTATGCAATTCAGACAGTTGCAAATACCTTATCCACATCCATATGGCTGGCAAGAGCTGCACCAGCAGTTGGACCAAAACCTGAAACCACATTCAGAACACCTTCTGGAAGTCCAGCCTGTTACAAATGTTATCAAATCAGAAACCAAAGTTACAAATCACGTGTGACCAAATATTTGATTGTCAAAAAGGAGGTTATGGAATAAAACATAAGGTTGAACTTATATGCTTCAATTTAAACAACACATATTGTCAGTCACTAAAGCTACCTCATGAAACAGCTTAGATATATAGAGAGCAGACAACGGTGTCTGCTCTGCTGTCTTGAGAACAACAGTGTTGCCACAAGCTAACGCTGGCCCAACCTTCCAAGCGTACATAAGAAGAGGAAAGTTCCATGGAATAATCTGACCTGCAACACCTATGGGTTCATGCAAGGTTTGAACATGATGCTGTCCATCAGCTGGAACAGTGAGACCATGAATCTTATCTGCCCAACCTGGAGAAATGTTCAGAAGAATCAATCATTTGAAGTATATTCCAGAGAACATAATAGGATAGGAATTAGAGTCACAACTATGTTCTTTTGATATTTATTTTGTTTTGCCTACCAGCATAGTATCGAATTAGACGTGCAACCATTGGTACTTCAATTTTAGCAGCCTGCTCGTAAGGTTTTCCATTATCCCAAGTCTCAAGTGCAGCAAGTTCGTCATTATGCTTTTCAATCAAATCAGCAAAGCGAAACATTATCCTTGACCTTTCCTAAAATATACAACAGGAAATTCTCAAATTAGAATCACTGTCAACTTGCAAAAAAAAATAGAACAATAAATCAATTTGTAAATCAAAGAAAAGTTACATAAGCAGTCATTTTTGGCCATGGTCCTTTATCAAATGCTTTACGAGCAGCAGAAACCGCTCGATTTATATCTTCAGCATCAGCTTCAGCGACATGAGAAATAACATCACCCGTCCTGGGGTCCAATGTTGAAAAAGTCTTCCCTGCAAGATTAAGATTCAATAAATGCATTCAGTAAATGCCCCATCAATGCAAATTATATCGACTAAAGTTTTTGTTTTTCTCTTCCTGTATTGGAATGAAAAATCACCTGAAGCCGCATCAACAAATTGTCCGTTGATCAAAAGTTTAGTATGGTTCACTGATACAGACGGAACAATTGGTTCATCAAGAGCAGCAGTAGCAGCTGCTGCCGTGCTATATTTACTGATTCCACTACCAAGTCCAGAACTCCTACCTAATAATATTAGTTTACATTTGAGAAAAGTTGTACATTAAATGTGACACAATACCAAATTCAACATTGAAGACCAAAACCAATAATAATAATAACAACAATAACAATAAATAGAGTGATATTAAAAAAAGAACAGAAAAGAGAACCTAATTTTGACTTTTCGGAAAACTTACAAACATGAACAGAAAAGCAAGTTGCAAGTTCAAATGTCACTATCAACAATGCAGAAGCTATTTCCCCACATGAATATACAACAAGACTTAGGATAGAACCAAAAAAGAAAATAGGACATTGCCAGAGGTCCCATTTCCATAATAAAGGGCCCACCTGCACCATTATGGTGAATTCCACAAAATGAAAAAAAACAGTGATTTCAGTTCTCAAAATGATAAATGAGAGAGATGGGAATTGAAAGAAAAAAACAAAAGGATTTAAAAGAAAAAATCTTGATGAAAAGCAAGAAAAAGAGATTGAACAAGTACCAAAGACAAATAACACCATCACCACCGATACAAAAACCAAGATCATCCCAGTTTAAGAATCTTGACATCCAACATACCCATATAAAGATTTGAGCTTTTCGTTTTCAACATTGAACAAGAAGTAATAATCGTAGAAAAAAGTATCTATCTATATGTATTAGTATTATGATCAAAGTTTCTTGAACAAGTACCAGAGAAAAATAATACCATCACCACCAATACCAAAAACAAGATCACCCAAGTTTAAGAATCTTGACATCTCACATATCCATATAAAGATTTGAGCTTTATGTTTTCAATATTGAACAACCAAGTCAATATCATAGAAAAGAGTTTCTATCTCTATGTATTAGTATTATGATTAAAGTTTCTACCTTCCAACAGAGAGAAAAGACAAAACTGATCAATAATTCAACAAAAAATTTGTTCTTTATAAAAATCAAAACTGAAAACTTAGTCTCTCCTCTTTGCTCATCAATCAAACAGGACACCCAGAACAACCAAATCACAATCTACAAACAAGTGATCAATATGCTATTAATCTGTCAAGCTCCAGAAAACAAAACCAACAAAAGAAAGCCACAGCAAAAGAAATCAATAAGAACACACTGCCATATACCTCTTGAATATTCTGTCAAGCTCCAGAAAACAAAACCAACAAAAGAAATCAATAAGAACAGACTGCCATATACCTCTTGAAAACAGAGCAGAAGAAGAACCCAAATTGATGGAGCGAGAGAGCAACCAGGATATCCTTCTGCTACCCATAATAACACACACTTTAACCCTTTTTTTTTCCCCTTCCTCTGCTTTAGCCTCTGTGCAGAGTTAGTGACTTGGTGCTCTATGACTGTTCTCTATTGCCACTTGCATGTATTTATATAATATATTTCTTGTCAAAATCATTATCTTTTACTTTTCTTTTTAATCTGATAGGATGAAAATTAATTATCCATTTGAGAAAACTTCACATAAATTAAATGATTAGATAATTAAAAAAACAAATAATTTTTAATTAACAGACTTTTATTACTTTTTTAATTTTATCTGAATCGAATTAAATTAGTTAAATTTAATAAATCTGATTGATGATTCACACAAAAAAAAAATAACAAATAATTAAAAATTATATCAACAATCTAATATGTAATATAAAATATTTATATCACTCAAGTATTTACTCTTTTAAATTTTCTCTCTTAAGTTGTATTTTTTTATTTTTCATTTTTTTCAAACAAATTATTTATTAGACAATTTTTTCTATCTTTTGAGTTTCAAAAAAAAATTTCTAAAAATTTATTATGTGTTAATATTAAATTATTTTCTAATTTATTTTATTGATTATATTTTATTTAAAAAATTATTAATATCTAAAAACATTAATTACTTATTTAACACTCTTAAAAACAAAAAACAAAAAACAAAAAATCGTCTAGGCCATAAGTCCCTTAAGGCGGCTTGCCCTTAAATCTATAGATGCATTGAATGAAATGATAATATTAGACTATTTAATATTTGATAATCATAGAAAATTATATTAATTTTTTCATAAAATCAATTTTAAAATATTAAAAAATTAATATTTAATTAAAATTTTTCTGAATAAAAAATAGTAAATTAATTTTTTAAATTTTGCCAAAATACATAAAGTCGTGAAAAATTATCTAAACTAGTTTTCTACAATTCTTTTGTAAGATGCTAGTTGCTAGACGTAAAACACAGGATTTTCCACATCATCGGCGCCTACACTTTATTTATTACAAGCTGAAAAATCAAAGACCTCTATAATAAAATTGTAAAATGTTTATATGCAGTTTTTTGTTTTTTTTATATATTATCACTTAATATTAGTATCCAAATTTTATTATTATAAACAAAATAACGAAAAATATATAATAATATAAAGGGCAGATGAAATCATGACTTTTTCCATTTTTCTTGATTATTGTGTCTTTCCCTTTTTTTCTTTCGCATTTAAAGTTTTTTTTTTTAATGTATTCTTATCTAGAGGCCAAACATAGCATAAAATATGAATTTTCACTCGGAAATGAATTCATTCTCCCAATGTACTTGTTAAGGAAAAAGTTACTTTTTTTATTCCTTCCAAAAAAAAAAAGTTTTATATTTTTATTTTTTTCTATTTTCATTTGTCCATGACAACTCAGTTCCACGTGTTGAGCATTGGTGGTAAGTTAGCTCATGTTTTTCTTCCTTGTTTATTTATGGATAAATTACACAAATAGTAGTTAAATTTTCTAATTTTTTCTATTTTAACGGTCAAATTTATTTTTTATAATTAAATGATCAGACTTATTAATTTTGTATCAATGTAGTGGTTTTAACCGGTCATTAGTTGACTAAGTGTATAATCAGTGTGAATGGGACCTATTAATTGTCATGAAGAGCGCCGCATCATCTATAAGCTGATACAATACTAAAAATGCCCTTAACCCTAAGCTAATTGAAAAAGAACAAATGTCCAAAATTTAACATAAAAAAAAAAAATCACAGCTCAGCTCAGCTCTTCTCTTCTCCTTTAGCACCACCTTCGCTCCGCTGCTATGGCAAAGCCATTGTCATTACTATTGCTCTTCTTTGTTGTTGACCTTAGCAATAATTAATCTTGATTTTGATCTTAACAAACTTGATTTTGAGCATTTAACATGTTTGTTTAAGTGTGTATAAGCTAGGACTATAATGGAAATCAAAATGAAGCTAAGCGTCATTTCAGGCTAAATCGACCTGCGGGATTCCAGAAAATTTTTGGAAGTCTTAGACTTTTAAAATGAGAAAGTTGTCTTCTTAACATTTGAAGTAGACATCATAAGATTTCCAAATTGATCTTACTTGTCAAATCTGAATTCATTTGGGTCTAGAAATCTTCAATTAAATTCAACATATGTAGTTTTCATTTCAATATGAGCAGGTCTTAGTATTTCACCAATATCTTACGCTAGAGATGTCCAATTGAAGTGATTCAAAGTGCTATGAAAATCTAAGACAAATACCTACAAATTTCATGAAGAAAGCTAAGGCTAATTCGATTATTTTCAATGTCAAAAAGTCATGATCCCGATCGGGACCTTGCAAGTCCTGACCGGGACCAAAATTGCATCAAATTAAAGAATTTATCCAGAACATATCCCGAGCCAATGTCCCAACTGGGACAAGTGTGATCCCGACCGGGATTAGGTCAGTCACAACTGGGATCAAGGCTGTCTTCAAACATAACTGCTATAACAGACATATTTTTTAATATCCCGACCGGGATTAGAGTGACCACGACCGGGACTAGTGTTTTTGCAGGCTAAAAGTCCAAATTTCATCAAAATGAAGTTTGAATTTATTGAAAACAAAATTATTATTTCCAACAGCTATAATTGGATTGCTCAACTATAAATACAACCTCTGAAGATCATTTAGAGGTTAAGAAACTTGCTTTTCATTTATACATTCTCACGCATTCAATTAAAGCTTGAAATTCTCTTTAATTCATTCTTGTATTTAGTAAACTCTTGTGAGATTTTGGTGAGTGTTAGAATAGAAATTCTTATTCTTCTATTTTCTGGGGTTGAAGAAAAGGGAAGTGAGGTTCTATTCTAATGGAATTGGTTTAAGTGTTTAGCCATTAAAACACTTTAGAATTTGGTTTTAGTGTAAGCCTTCAAAACACTTGTGAATCAGTTTTTGAGTGAGCCTTGAAAACTCAAGTTATAAGATTTGAGTTGAGAATCCGAACTCCTTAAATACTTGTGTTCATCATTCTTCTTTCTCAACATTCTTTCATTTTTGCTTATTTGTTTTTAAGTTTTGATTTGTGTTCGATAGCCCTATTCACCCCCCCCCCCCCCCCTTTAGGGCATTTTCAATTTTACTTTCATTTTAAACTAGTATATCTGAATTGGTTGTTGGTGTAATTGATTTTCTTTGAGTTGATAGGAATCAACCAACGTTGCTCCAAGTGCAACTGCAAATGAAAGTGTGAGTGTCGTAGCAGCCCAAGCAAGTCAAAGTTATATTGCCCCAACAGCTACCAGATGTTCTGTCAGTGCCTCAAACTCTAAAGGGAAGAGGACATTTACAGAAGCATCTGGTGGAACAAAAAAGTCAGTTCATTAAGGGGCAGAAATATTGGACATGGCTTATGCATAGATGACATTGCTGGTAGCATGACTTATAATGTGAGCATGCAAATTTTACTTATACTCATATGTCCATTAATATGCAATATTTCTTTATAATTAGTTATTTGTTTTCAATTGTAGCCTGGATTGCCTACTCAGAGAATTATAATTGGAGCTGCTCACTCAGACACTTCTGCACCAGTGCTTAGCAATCCTAATCCTGAGATACGCTTCCCAATTCCAAGCAAAAAAGAGTTGAGATGATCAAGAAGGCTGTCTAAATCAACAAGCGTTGAGGATAGCATAATGATTGTCTTTATTAGTGATAGTGCAGAAGTGAGTCAACTAACCAATCTTCCCTTTAAGCCTCAGGCCTTAAATGGCAAGGTCAGCATGCATAACCAGTAGACAACTAGAACAACAGAGACATGAAAAAATTAAAAAGCTTCATAAAAATTTCAAAGATACTAACCGACCATGACCTCAACAAAGATGATGTTTTTTGGCTGAATTAGTTCTATTATGAACTAGATTACTCTTTTTGTGTGAATCAAATTCCTCATGAACTACATGCCTGATACAAACATAGGTTATTGCTAATCAGGACATGCCAATTTAACTTTGTTCATATTTTGGCTACCTTAATAACAACAGTTGATGGATTTGGATATAGTTATCAGGTTGTCTTAATGGTCAAGTTCGAACTGCTAATCTGTTTCAAAGTTTAAGCAGGTGTACTTAAAGAACTAATTTGCAATCGAAATCATATTTTCATTTTATTTTCAATCATTATAGATGTCTCTAATACAAATATGGCAGTAACTTACATAAAATTTGATGGCAGGTCATTGGTTTCATCAAATTTGCACTAGGTCCAATACTTTATAAAACAATACACAATCAAACACCATGACATTATGCAAGTAACATATGCTATTCTCAGTTGCATTCTCATTTTCTCCATATTATCTTGCTTTAAGATCCTTTCATCTTCTTTTATTTATTCAATTGATGTATGGGGGCTGAAAACATTTGCAAAATGATCTGCAACTCTCCTCAGCTCTTTATTT
Source organism: Mallotus repandus (assembly GCA_949671775.1). Classification (NCBI taxonomy): domain Eukaryota; kingdom Viridiplantae; phylum Streptophyta; class Magnoliopsida; order Malpighiales; family Euphorbiaceae; genus Mallotus; species Mallotus repandus. The sequence goes on from CATIWM010492683.1 coordinate 14,703, forward strand.
TCTTGTTTTAAAATATTATTCTAATGTTTTAGTCCATTGATGACCTCCTTCGCTCTATCATCCATCTCTCTATCAAACCAAACAAAATTCCCACATCCTTGTTGGGGTTCTCTTTCTCTAGGTGGCTGCAAGTGCAAATCAAGCACACAATACATATTATCATAAAATCACAAAACTCATCTTCCTGCATTTGCGACAAAAAAAAAAAGAACAAAACTTATCTTCCATGTACATTAAACTACAACCATATCTTACACTATAATTTGGACATCCATAGAATCTCCATCCAGGGTTGCTAGCTATCCACGATGTCCATAACACCTCTTGAGCACCATATCTGCAACATCTTTCACCTCTCTTCATCATTCTTGAATGACATCTTTGATAAGATGAAGATGATGCAACTGACGATGATGAGGTTTCCATCTTCTATTTACTTCAATTCAATCTCCCTCACTCATGCATGTGCTTTTGTCGATGATTTGCAAGAACAAAGAGTTGATGATCATTGATTTCAAACGAAAAAAAAAAATTCTTTCTCAAAGAGTACATTAATGAACCAATTTTAGATTTTAAGGATTCTATAAAGAAAAGAGTAAAGAGGGTGAGTGGGGTTGGTAGTGGGTGGTCAAGAGTGACGTGGCAGATGAGTCAAGAGGAATAGTGGGTCCCACGGGTCCAGCTGGATAAAATTTAACATCTGTCTGGGCCTCCGTCTTGGTAAGGTCCATTTTGAGACAATTATGAAAAATAAAGTTCCAGATGGGAACAAAAAAATAAGAGAGTCCAATCCAGTCCTTGGACCAAAGTTTAGGGTCCAATTTGCACCTTTGGCCATAAAAAAAATATTTTTTCTATAGGTTTTGATAATACGGCTGCAAATACTACATCTATAGTTGAACTTAAAAATATTTGTCAACCAAATATTGGTGGAAAATTTTTTCATATTAGATGTGTTTGCCATGTTTTAAATTTATGTGTACAAGATGGTTTAAGGTCATTGGATGCATGTTTACAACCAATAAAAAAAAAAGCAATTGTATTTTTGTGGACACATCCACAAGTAATGAAAATGTAGGCAAGATTTTATAGAGAAAATGGAAAAAAACCAAAAAGATTTCCAAGAGATGTTCTGACTCATTGGAATTCAATATATGAATTATT
>CATIWM010492723.1:0-12121 GCA_949671775.1 Mallotus repandus
GAGAGAAAAAATAAATAAAAAATAAAAATAAAATAAGAAAATGAATAATAATATCAAAATAAAGAGTCATTCTATAATACAAACATGCGTATCTATACAAATACAATTACAATCATTAGATTACTACTAATTTAATTATAACTAGTGATATATTTTATAGGTATTAGTACACCAAAATAATCAATGGTTATAATCAAATAAAAATAAATTCAACGACTCTAATTTCATTTGAGTATATACAAACGTTCGCACTATAGCAACCCAAAATAAAATAGTTATGGATACTAATAGTAATAAGGGTAAATTATTAAAACTCACTCTGAGGTTTGCTAAAATACATTAATCGATCCCTACTGATTAGGTAATATATTATGACATTTCTAAGCTTTGTTTCCGTTATACTAACCAATCCCTCCGTTAGTTTTACAATTAATTCATGGACTTAAATTGTAATTTTCTAATAAAAAATATTTCCTTTTGGTCCTTGAAGTTTTATATTTTTAAAATTCATACAATTTTTACAATTTAGATTTATATTAACTTTTTAAGGGTAAATTACATTTTTCCCCTTGTGTTTTATTATATTACGTTACTTCATCCGTGACATTTGAAAAAATACTTATTCATCCCTAACATTTACTTTTTCTAGTACTATTTCATCTCTATAGAATGACTAATGACTGCTAAAAAAAGCAAATATCAGGATGAATAAATATTTTTTCAAATGTCGGGGATGAAGTAGTGTAATGTGACAAAACACATGGGAAAAAAATAATTTACCCACTTTGTAATTATCTTCACTTATTTAAATTTAAATTAATATTTTAAATTTAAAATATGAATATACTTTCAAAGATTTAAATTTAAAAATAAATAAACAAATAAACATTAAGATAAAAAAATTGTAATAGTATTACTACTTTTCACAATATCTTTGATTATAGAAGTCTTATTTTTTTACAAATTTTAGGAATACTATAATTAAAGACACTATAATTTTTAATTGTATTAAATAATATCTTTAATAAGTTAATAATTTACCCATAAAATTAAAAAAATTACAAAAATGAAGAAACTAGGGTTTCAAATAACAGAAAAATTGGAGACATTAATAACAGAGAAAAATTGATAAAAATAAGGGTTGGATGAGGTCATTCACAGCAACGGGTAGAAAAGAGAGAAAAATAGAGAGAACATACAGTGCCTCCGCGGCCTCCCAGAGAGATATTGTTGAAAAGGTGACCGTCCGTCATTTCTCTTTGCTCTGCAAAATGGAGCAGAGGACTTTAATGTCAAAATAAAGATTGAGAACAAGGCTTGCTGAAATTCAAATTCACCTCATGCAAATACCAAACCTTTAAGCTAATGGAGCGGCAGGCAGTGGTGGTAGCTGCTGTTTCATGAATCACAGAATTAGGATTATCAAAAATACATTTAAGGCAAGGGCAGAATGAAAGGGCGGTCGACGAAGAGAAAGTTGCGTGCGATCGAGGTTAAAGATATGCGGGAGAGTAACAGTTAATAGTTAAATTGTCAAGTGAAATCTTATTAAAGGGTGATATATAGGGTGTGTAATTAATTTAAAAAATAATAATATATATGAAATAATTAAAATAATATAAATTTTTAAATTTTTAATAAATAATAAAATTAATTTTTAAAATATTAAATAATTAAAAATTATAAAAAAAATTTTATTAATATAAAGTTACATAATATATATTTATCCATTCCTACATATAAAAAAAGAAATAAAGAAAAAATAAATTTATTTATACGTTTTTTTATATATTTAATTTATATTTTGTTAATGTAGAAAAAACTGAAAAAAATGTAATTTATAAATAAATATAAAATAATAAAAAAATAAATATTCAATAAAATAAATCTTTATCCTACTAACAATTAGATTAACAAAAATACATATAAATGATATTAATTGTTAAGAGTTAAATGTTAACCTTAATATTTTAAAGTTTAGCAAATGAGGTTAATGCATCAGTGGAGGAACAAAAAGAGTTAATAGATACTATAGGGGAGATGTAAGAGTAAATCGTATATTATTACTATTAGGGAAGATGTAATCCACGCTAGCCGAGCCGACCCACCATTAAATTGGAACTTGACTCCTCTCTTAAATTTGAAGTTTCAAATTCATTTCGAACTTAATGGATTTCTTCTTTTTAAAACTCGAATTCAACTCGATTAAATGATTTATTTATTCAAATTTTATTCAATTAATTGTATATAATTTAAATTTTGAAATTTTTTATATTTTAAAATATTTAAACTCGATAATTACTTGATTTGAGCTCAAATTTGACTCGGTTGGATAAAATATTTTTATAATAATATTAAAATAAAATGATAAAATGATAAACATTTACACGCTCAATAAGGCTTGATTGATCTCACAAGCATGTTGTGTTTAATATTAATGAACTCGAGTTCAAGCTCGAGTTTGAGGTTGACTCGATGATGATTAAGTTAATTTTAAATTTTTTCGAATCAATCCCGAATAACTCGCAAGTTAGCTTGACTTAACTATTCCCCTAATTACTATTGAGGTTAGGCCACAATTATTATTCAATCCCCTCTTTTCTAAAAGTGAATTAAAAGCTCCCTTAATTTCATATATATTACTCGATTAATGCATTAACCCCTTTAACCCTGTGTGGAAAATTTTTTAGATGATTAAGGTAAAATGTTAACTCCCTTAACAGTTAACTCCATTTATGTGTATTTTTTAGGGTAAATTCTCTGGATGGTACCAAAACTTTGCACTCGATTACAAAATGGTACCATTACTTCAATTTGTATCTTTTTGGTACCAAAACATCAATTTTAGTTGTACCGTGAAGTCCCAAAAATACAATTAGGCCAAAATTGATGACGTGGCAACCAGAAATGCCCCGTCAGCAGCCACATCATATACCACATCGGCAAACTATTGCAACTTGTTTGTTGTTTTGCTTTTTAGACTAGTTGAAAGAATTCTGAAATAATTCAATTTTGAACAAGCAGCATCATTAACTTAAGCTTTTTTTTTCACTTTTTATTTTTTTATTACTGACGTGTCATACGATATGGCTACTGATGGGGCATCTTCAGTTGCCACGTTGTAAGCACCCAATTTCGGGATGACTAGAGTATGGATGCAAAAGAGGACTCTGATGATGAAAATTTATTGCAAATAGGTCTCTAGTATTTGACTTTTGGATCCCAAGGCTTGATTGCATTTTTTATGGACTAAATTGAAAAGTCTCTTTTTCTTCAAGGGTCTTTTTGTAATTAAATGTTAAAAAAATCGGAAGCATGGATTTCAGATCGAAAATCCAGAATTCCAATTGCAAATCCAGAATTCCGATCGAAAATATAGAATTCCGATCGAAATTTCAGATTGCCGATTGGCAATCTACAATTCCGGTCGGAATTGTACTATTCCGATGCGTGAATATTTGATTTTTTTTATTTTTTTATTTATTAAACTTGATTGGTCAAGAAAAATAATAATTTCAGAATAAATAAATAAATAAAGAGATAAATCTCTCTGTAATTTATCTTTACGAATGATAAGTTTTATCCTATTAGTTGAGATAATATTAGTTGGGATAATTACCTATCCTAATTAATATTATCTATCTACTGAGATATAATAAAAAAGGAGAGACGCAGAAGAAAAGGGAGGAGGAAGAGAAAAAAAAACGGAGAAAAAAAGAACGAAAAAGAGAGAGAAAAAGGACGACAAAAGAGAAGCAAAAAAGAGAGAAAGAAAAAAGGGGTTTTTCCTGGGGAAAGTTTTTTTGGAGAGTCTTTTCTTTAAAAAAAATCTTCTTTCTTTCTTTCAGGGAAAAATTTTCTTTTTTTTTTGAAGAAAAACAATTAAAGCCTGCGGAAGATCAAATCTAGGATTTATTCAAACGGTGATTCAAATAAATTTCTGAGGAGATAGTCAACACAACATCCATCCTTTGTTTTTTATTTCTATTTATTGTTATTTTATTATTTTATTTCTTTGATTTATTATTTTACTTATTCTGTTTCATTATGTTATTTCTATTGGATTTTGATTTCATTTAATTTTATTCTTATTTTAATTAATTACTAATCTTTATTTTTTTTGTTTTCATGTTTATGCTTATAATGATGGGAGTGACATAGCCATGTAGTGAATGTGGAGAGCTAATAACCGAATCCATGAAGGCCCTGGAATACTATGGATTAATTTATATTAAATCACATAGTTTAGGTCTATTTTTATTTTTTGGTGGTATTTGTATTATGTATTTGTTTATTTATTTATTTATTTATTTTTGGATATGTAACTATCATTTTATGTAGGAATTGTAATAGCCCCAGTAAAGGGAAAAATAGTGAAATCTTTACTTTTCTGCACATTAAAATTAATTAGTAACTTAGGTCCATTTGGTAAATACCCTAATAAAATTAAGGGTGACTTTAGATTAATTTAGGTGGTATGTAAATTAAATTAGGGTTAGAAATCATGGTTTGTATGTTGTTTTATTATTTGGGCTTGTTTTTAATTTTTATTTGTTTTGGGCTCCAAGCCCACGTGTTTGTTTTAACTCACTTAAAAAAGAGGCTTTAAAATTGGTTTTAGACTTAATTAAAAACAACTTAGGCCTATTTAAATTATTTTAGATTTTAGGCCCATTTTTTAGTTAAATAAAATTAACTTAGACTTAGCTCAGCTCATTAATAAAGCCTTTTTCATAATTTGTAAACTTAGGACCATTTCATGTAATTAAAATTAATTAATTAGAATTAAGCCCACTAATTCATTTTTTTCTTTTAAAATTTAAATAGACTTAGGCCCATTTTCTTTAGAATTAAAATAAATAGATTTAGGCTCACTAATTATCAAAATGTAGGCCCACTTTTAGTTCCATTTCACTTGTAAATAAAATGTTTAGATTTAACTAACTTAAATTAAAATCAAATGTAGTTTAGATTTAGGGACATTACGCTTTGAATGCATTTGTTATGTGCTTTTTCATTGATTGGTTGCCTTAGGGTTAGATGGATATTCAATTAGGGTTTAATGAAATTGTATGTAATTAGAGAATAAGATAGTAATTAATAAGATAATTCTAAATGAACACAAGACTAAAAGAAGTTGGTATTCCTTATCTAGAACTCCTGGTTGTGGTGCTAGCTTATATTAGAGAATCGAGTTACCACCACCTTCGATTTGTCCCAGTTATTACCCTGGGTGGCGACTCCTCATCTCCACACTATGTCTTTGTGATATAGTAGTGTGTTCCCTAGAACCCTGAGCTCAAACAATGTCGTAGTTGCAATAAACTTGGGCGCGTACTAAACCCCGCCGTCTACAGTTGGGGTCCCCATGGATGATCTCTACATCCCCTTATGGCCTCCATATAAACAACATTTAATGCAAGGAGGAGGGGACCCAAGCATTGGAGTGAATCTGGTCTCTGCCAAAAAGCACATTATAGTTGGTCTTCACATCCATCACGAAGAAACCCCTTGTAGCTCATGCTTGCCTACTTTAATCATTAAACAAACCAATTATGATGTGAAATGGTTCATTAATCTGTTATTTGATTTTTTTATTATAAATCTCTGCAAATACTCTCTCCATTTAATACTCTCACAGGTGAGATAAATTGATTTGTTAAATAAAAAAAACCAATTGTGATATGAAATGGTTGATTGATCTATGATTTTCAATCGGTCTATAGGATCCTGCTCTTACTCCTCAAAGATGCACTCAACGATTGGAATTGCCTATTGTCTGAATAGGCTTGTAACATCATCATCATCATTAGTAATGATAGATCTGCCTATTTCTCATGTTGCCACCACTGAAGGCCGATCCAATGCAATATTTGACTTGGTATATTTCCTGAAGCCATTGAAGTGAGGTAAGTACATTATGGCCTCTACATGAAAGGCCTCTTCTCCAAATGGTTTGGGGTCCCCATGGATGACCTCTACATCCCTTTTTTTTCCATATAAATAACATTTGATGCAAGGAGGAGGGGACACAAGCATTGGAGTGAATCTAGTCTCTGCCAAAAAGCATATTATAGTTGGTATTCACATCCATCATGAAGAAACCCCTTGTAGCTCATGCCTACCTACTTTAACATAATGTACCCTTCAGTAGCCCGATCATGTCCTGCAAAATTGGTCATTATAGCATCAGTCTTCTCTAAATCTTTTATTTTTGGATCAATTTTCTTTAGGATTCGCAAAGGCAAAATGTTGACTCTTACACCATTGTCAATTAAAACCCTTCTCATTTTAACTCAATTGAAATCGACCTTAATATATAATGGCCGAATATGCCTGGTCATGAGAGGATGAGGTTGTGGGATAGTTAAGGATGCCCCCTGTCCTTTATCCATTTCACCATCACTAGGGGTGATAATGTCCCCATCCAACGTGGATCTCTGGCCAGGATTTGGTTTGAATTCATTAGGCAAGGTAACCACATTGATATTGGAGCCTGGTATGTCCCTTTTTGGTAATGGTTGGGGCTATGGCCCATATTTGATCTTTCCTTCCTTGGGAGACCAATACCATTGCACTTTCCCTTTTACCCTGTTTATCTTGTGAAGGTTGAAATTAGAATAAGGCTTATTTTGTAGGTCAATCTCCTCACCATACATCTTCTTAACAACCTTTTCCCTGTCATCAACCACTATTTTCTCATGCTTCCTTTCTTTAGGAGTTCTGTCTCTTTCAAGCTTTAAAGGCTGGTTTATGTTTCCCTTTCTTTCTAGTTGTGTCCTTCTCCTATCTAAAACTCTAGAGGTTGCGGGCTCATGACATTGTCGGGCTTATTGGCAAACCCTCTACATCCTCCTTTTTTAGGTTTTGGTCATGCTGATTCTCCCATCTTAGTTAGGATACCATACCCTTTTGAAAACATTAGTTTTAGGCTTATGCCTTTGCCATTCCTCAATTGCTTTTGGCTTGAATGTCTTGGCATTTAGCCATTTAGGTGAATGGCCTTAATCTCATTGGGGAATCCTGCCCTGCTCAACTCTTAGCCTTGGTTGCTTTAGTGAGTGAGATCAGGTTCTGTGAAGTTGTCACTTGCTTGGTTTTAATTCTTGACTAATCTAGCGAGTGATGTCGATCTCATTTCACATGCTTTGGTGACCTGTTGCGCTTTCTTGGAGTGTATTTGAAGGAATGCTGGTAAGTCAGGCTTGTGATATCCTCCTCATTGGTTAAAGTAACCTCCTTGTTCACCTTTGAGCTCTTTACCCCTTCATCTTATGGGAGCTTCAGTTCCATCCTGACTCTAAGCTGATCAAGGGTCCATGGTTCTCCTTTCCTTGGGCCAAGGACTTTTATGTCTTTGGGGAAGATCATGTTATATAGTATCCTGGGTGATATCATTCTTTTGATCTAATTTTTTTTACCTATTTGGTAATAAAAGCTTCCCATCCTTGATGGCCTTTTAAATTACATTCTTGAAAATAATATAGTTGTTACTAGTATGCCTTCAAGAATTATGACACTTACAATATTCTTTGCTAGTCCGATCCTCTAGAGGAGGAATAATATGGCCATCAGTAAGTTTGATTTTGCTATCTTTGATTAGTGAGATATTCCTTCTCTGTTAGATAGCCAATGAGTATTCCTTCTATCAGCCTTAGTAAGATAGAAAGTTTGATTTTGCTATCATGAATTCTAAGGCAAATTAGATAGCCAATGAGTATTCCTTCTATCAGCCTTAGTAAGATAGAAAGAATACTCATTGGCTATCTAATTTGCCTTAGGATTCTTCTTCTTTTCTTTTTACTACCGTTAGCCTCGTCAGGGCCTGACATTTGTTAGGTTTAGACCCAACACACTGGGCCACGTTAATGGCTTCATCATTAGAATCGGTCTCACGGTCTTCATCTATGGCCGACACTTCGAGAGGGTCCCGATAATAAGTTCCCTTAGAGGAAGACCTCCTTTGGTTTTTCTCTTTAAGCAACCTCTCATAGGTGGCAGCCTGAGTTGTCAACATAAATAAATCCTTAAAGTGGTGACCCTTGAAGTGTTCTCTCATTGAGTAGTTAAGGCCTTTCACTACAATGGGAACACATTCAGCCTCACTGATGATCGAATGACATTGAGTTCTTAGTTTATAGAACCTCATCACATATTGTTCATAGATTCACTTGGTGGCTGTAGATTTTGGTTAGATCGGCCAGTGAGATATCAGGCCAAGCCCTATAAAATTCTACATGGAATTTTTCTTCCAAGTCCTTCCAAGTGGTTATAGAGTTGGAAGGTAAGTGCGTATACCATGTGAAGGCCGATCTGGTTAGGGAATTACCAAAGAGTATTAGCCTCCAAAAGTCATTGGTCGATGCCTCTCCACATTGTACAGTAAATCGAGCTACATGTTGGATTGAAGATTGGTGTTTTTCTTCGCCCAAAAATAGTACAAACTCAGGCACCTTATATTGAAGGAAATCCGTTATACTACTTAGGATTTAAGAATAGTATGGTGAACACTAACCTAAGTAGAGTAAATTTCAAAAACTTACTTTTTCATAACCCTTCATCACATGAAAAATTCCACTCCTATGAATCCATTTTGCATTTAAACATATAGCTAACAATACATCAACATGTATAAACACAAGAACTTAGGAAATCTAAGTTGTAGAATACTTATAATTTTCTAAGTTTGGTGTTGAGTACAAGTATTCTACTATATTGGATTGCTTCGGTTCAACTCTTGAATTAATAGTCAAGCCACCCAAATGTTTGGCCTCTACGTTGAAACACAAAAGCCTTCTAATCACCTTTTTGCCATTGATCAAGTGTAGTTCCAAGCACCTCTCTTGTGACCCAAAGAAACTTGAACTAACTTCAAGCAGGAACTAAGAGTATATTTTTGGTATATGTTGTGTTTCCTTTTGGTATATAGCTTTTACTAATCTCTACAACCTCCACTAACTCTTAATGGAATCACTTCTCACCTTAGAACTCTTCTAAGGATATATTTATATGCAGAGAAATTAGATTAAGTTTGATATACACTAATTAAAATATCTCTTATACTATATCATTAGTATGCCACGTTGCACACCACCTATGACATAGTTAAGAGCGCAAATTGCATAAATATCTCATTAGTGTCCAAAATAGGATGTAGAGATTTAATCACATCTCATGCATTAAGACTACATTCATTCTGCACTAATTAACTTAACCCACTCATCATCTTGCCCTAAAGTCAAGAAAAAACACATATGAGATAATATCTCCTTAATATGCTAAATATGACTTTATATTGATAAATGGACTTGGGCTTGGTTATTGGGCCAACTCTTGGGCCAATATTTAGGCCAAGCCCAATACATAAATCAATTGGGCCTAGTTAATAAACTTGGGCCTAGTTAATGGACTTGGGCTTAGTTAATGGACTTGGGCCTTATAGTTGAGCCAACACTTGGCTTAAGCCCATTCCATCAAACTAATGGGCCTTAGGTTGATGGGCTTTAGAGTTGGGCCAACATTGGCCTAAGTCTATTCCATTAAATTAATAGGCCTAGAGTAGGTTAATGGGCTTTGTATTAATCTTTAGACTAAAAATCTTTTGGGCCTAGGCCCATGCACCTTGGGCCATTAATCCAAGTCCATAAGGATACAACACATATTCTTTATTTAACACTTTAATTAATATCTCATATTAATCAAGTATTTAATAATTAAACTCTTGGTGGAATTAGATTTCATGATATGCTAGAATCATTGCTCAAAGCTTAAATCCAATTCCATTAATCTTAATTAATTGATTAAACTCTTTAATCAATAATTAGATTAATATGGTGATATGGAAAAACTCTTTTAGGTGTGACTTACTAGGTTCATGTCTAATTGGTAATGAGAATATAATACCAACTCTTAATATTATTTGAAACTCTTTCAAGCCTAAATGTGAAAATCCCAATTATACACATTTAGTTCTTATAAGTTGTGAATGACCCCTAGCATCGATATCACAACTACCCAATTAGAAATGAACGCATATGATGATTCACACGAACCCTTTGATCATAATTGCCGTGTACTAAAATCCCTTCATTTGAAGATCTTGATAAAGCCTAGAGTCAAGGTTTAATCAAACTCTAATAGCTTTATCATATGACCTTATCTCAAGTTATTCTTGATAAAATATAACTAATACTAGAAACACTTTCTAGCACTTAACCTCTTTCAGACTGTGTTATATTTGTCCTGGCCATGAACTTATTCATCAAGAACAAACTTAGATAGCATAGGATTTATCCTGGTTCAGTCCATGCAATGAATTCCATCTTGGTAGAACACTCATCCCTACATTTAGCTGACTAGAGCCACCACACTCTATATACCCATGTGTGAATAACACAAGTATGTAAGCTGTAACAAACTCTAACCACTCAAATGTGGATGATCATGTCATCTCAGGTCAAAGGACTATATACACCATTATGACTTAGATTGTGATCGTTGATTATAAGTGAATATCCTCGAGATCACTAATCTAATGTCACTGTTCGATCCACCCATTACATGAGTATCCACATGTCTATTCTGATATCTCATATCAAGTAGCATGAGACTCACTACCTCCCACTATTTGCATCATATACTAATCAAGGAAAATAAACAGAGATGATAGTCTAATTAATATTACCCAAATATTAATTAATTGACTATGAATAATTTATCGCATATGTACTAAATAAATTTGCAACTCATATTATCAACTCTTAATAATAAATTTATTTAACATAATGCTGAAGGGTAAATATTCAAATAAAGAAGCACTTTATTTAATTTAATATTTTATTGCCATGGGGATAATTTACAATGTCATTATATATTATAAAATGGCACTAAGGCACATCTATACTAACAATCTCCCACTTGCACTAGCACTATTAACTACAATATTTAAGACCTATCATCTCAAGATGACGGTTTAACTGCAGCTGGATAAGCCCCTTAGTCAGTGGACCAGCCACAAATTTTGGCTGAAGCTACCTTTTGCATGAGCACATTGCCTTTCCTAATAAGGTCTCTGATAATATGAAAATTTCTTTTTATGTGTTTGGATTTTCGGTAGGTCCTTGGTTCCTTTGCCAAAGCAATGGCTTAATTATTGTCAAAATAGAGAGGAATCAGGGACTTAATGGAAGGAATAACTTCTAGTTCAGTAATGAACTTCTTAATCCAAACAACTTCTTTAGCAGCATCCGATACGGCTATATACTTGGCTTCTGTAGTGGAATTAGCAATGATACTTTGCTTGGAACTCTTCCAACTCACTACACCTCCATTACAGATAAATACAAACCCAGAGATAGACTTTCTATCATCCACATCTGATTCAAAATCAAAATATATAAGGCCATCTATTTGCAAATCACCTTCTCCATAAGTCAAGACCAAATCTTTGGTCTTTCTCAAGTACTTAAAGATTGCCTTTAACTGCCATCTAGTGTTCCAAACTTGGATTAGATTGAAACCTGCTAGTCACACTAATAATATAGGCAATGTCACACAACATAGCATACATTAAGCTTCCTATACCCGAAGCATAAGGGACTTTGGCCATTTTCTCCATTTCCTTGGGAGTTTTAGGTGACATACCCTTGGAAAAATGAACACCATGCTATAGACGGCGGGGTTTAGCGCGCATCCAAGTTTATTGCAACCGCGACACTGTTTGAGCTCAGGGCTCTAGAGAACATACTAACCACTATCACAAAGACATGGCGTGGAGATGAGGAGTCGCCACCTAGGGTAATAACTGGGACAAATTGAAAGTGGTGGTAACTTGATTCTCTAATACAAGCTAGCACCACAACCAGGAGTTCTGGATACGGAATACCAACTTCTTTTTATCTTGTGTTCATTTAGATTTATTTTATTAATTACTATCTTATTCCCTAATTTCATGTAATTTCATTAAACACTAATTGAACATCCATCTAACCCTAAGGCAACCAATCCATGAAAAAGCACATAACAAATGCATTCAAGGCGTAATGTCCCTAAATCTAAACTATATTTGATTTTAGTTTAAGTTAACTAAATCTACATATTTTATTTACAAATGAAATGCAAC
>CATIWM010492756.1:0-14178 GCA_949671775.1 Mallotus repandus
TGTTTTTCTGCTCTATTGTTCAGTAGAAATAGATAGTTTGGTTTCATTCAAAGAACAAGGAATTTGTCATCTTTAGTAAAGGAAATATTGAAAGTGTGATCAAATAAGAATTTTATCACACTACCAGCATGCCGTGTGGCACAATGATGGTATAATATTGTAGAATTATAAGTGAATTTGCATCTAGGTATAGGGCAAGAACATGGAGTAAATGCACATGTCTTTTCATGCTCCAATAAGGTCTCACCATAAGTAAAAGTTTCAGGGCAGTTATTTGTGCTATTTTGGCATTTGAATTTAATGGATTCAAGGACCATCTCAATTTCTCTGCAATGAATGGAGCCAACAGGCAATGCACAAGAAGGACATTTTTTCTCAATATGCTGGTAGTAGGAAAAGCAAGCGGTGTGCCCATTTTCACAATGAAGTTGCAATCAATTTAATAAATAAATTGACTAGATTAGGTACATGTAATGTAATGAATCCTGCACTAGGAATGAATATGTAGACTGAAGCTGAAGCAACATTCAAAATCCCTAAATGGAAGATAATGCATCATAGAACCCTATAAAAGAAATAGCAAGAATTCTTAATTTCTCTCAATTTGAAAAGCCAGAATTGAATTGACATCAACAATTCATCTAAATTGTGTTGATTTATCAAAATAAAAAAATATATTTCAACGCAATTTAAGAATTAGAATTTTTTTTATAACTGTATTAATTGAAAAAGAAATTTTTATCTTTATCAATTTTACCTCTTTTTTTTATGAAGAGAATGAATCTTATAACCAAAGGATCAGATCCTGGATAAAAATCTACAAGACACTAGAATACCCTTATTGATGATCCTTTACTTCAATAAGATCCCTCGAATGATGAGATATCTTACACTAGGCAAATATTTAACCCTTCTCCCTCTTATGAATTATGGCCGATACTATGTATATAAGCAGTGATTTCAAATCCAGATGTTAATCATAGGCAACTTTATATAAGGCAGAGTCAAGAAGAATACCTATTGAGTTTAAATAGTTAAAAAAGCACCCAACTTCTAAACAGAAAATTTGTAGGTTCAGTTCCCACCCTCCAAGGCTAGCTCGTTCAATGGAATCCCATGTTCTATATATAAGTTTGGCATGGCAACTTCAAGAAAAAAGCTAAATCTAATTGAAAATTTTTAAAAAAATACCGGGAAAAAGTGCATATAAAGAAAACAAGAGAGAAGGTAAAAGCAAAACCTGAAAGATAGGAATGGTAAAGGGTTCGCAACAAATGGGGCAATCCAGCAGTTCAAGATCAAAAGAATCTGCCTTTTTTCGAGAATTGTTATTGCCATTCTTGTTTGATGCTATCTTAAAGAGATAGGGTTGCCTATTTGGTCATCCACTGCTTACTATTCCGCCGTCATTTTTTTCAATAACTACTGTTTTCACCATCTTTGTTTCTCTCTTCGTAATTACCTATTTCTTCTCAAGTTTCTAGTTCATCTAACCCTATTATAGGCAGCCATTGGGTATATCTATCTCCATAACACCAAATGAGCATTGTTCGACAAAGTATTACAAAATAATTCTAGAATGAATATAACAATTGTACTAAACGTTAGAATATTTTGTGATTTATTTGATATTATTTAGTTGCATTTTCTATTTTTTTTCATATTATAATCATATTGGCAAGTAACATAAGCAGAGTTATTATTATTGTTTTAATGGACAGATAATTATAGCGGCTTTTTTTAGTAGGTGGCTTTTTTTCGGCAAGTAATTTTAGTATTTTAATCAAGTCATATATAAATTAAATAATACTTACTTTTTGATAATGATCAATAATATGTGTTTTAAAAAATAATGATTGATAATATATAAATAAATATAATAGTAATATTCTAAAAATTTATAATTTAAAAATTAATTTTTATTTATTAAATTGAACATATTTTTATATGTTCAGGCATATAAAACAAGTTTTATATAATAAAAAGTATATTTTCAAATTTCAAAAATGAAAAATAAGTTGTAGATGAAAATAAGTAAACACATTAGTCTGTTTTCAAAAAATAAAAAATGGTTTTCAAATTCTAACAAGTAAATATGTTTTACAATTTTTTTATGAAAATTAACAGTTTTCATTTTTGTTTCAAAATTAAAAAATGAAAAATGAGAATAGAAAATAATTCAATGGAAGTGATACGAACATGGTTAACTTGTACCAAACCCGTATTCAATTTTGATAACCTTGTCAAGGATCGTTCATAAACCAAGCAAAGGAAAAACTCTAATTCCTAACAAGACCCTTAAATAATTTGTATTTTTTTTTTGGGCGATTTAAATAACTTGTACTTAAGAACCTTAATTATAAAGAATTAAAGGTTGTTTAATATAAACCTAAGATTAACTAAGTCAATTTTAAGTCTAAATTAAACTAGGTTTGAATGTATCAAGCCTTCACTTAATAAATTCACTAAAGTTCTTTTAAGAACAAAGAAAATGACTTAAACCTCACAAGAATTCAAATTTTTGAAAATAATATGTTCTACAAATTCGTGCTATATTGTTATGGCCTTTATATAGGCATGTAAACATCCTAATCCTTGAAGGAAAGAGTTTTCTTACTTATTCCTAAAGACTCCTATAAAGGAAAATCCTTAACTAAGGAGGATTCCTTCAAAATTAAGACAACTAATGACAACTAAGCTTTGAAAAGTCAAATTGATAACTCATGACAACTAAGCAAAATGACAACTCATGACAACTAAGCATGCCATGTCACATGTCAAGTAGGATGTTGACCATTGACTTTGACTTGTTGACTTGTTGACTTTAATTTTGACTTGTTGACTTTTGACTTTGACATGGAATATCCTTGAATCTTCTCAAATCTTCTAGAATCTTATTGGATCTTCTTTATTGACTCCAAAATTCGTCCAAGCTTTTGTCCTTGATTATATTATTGTGTAGGCTTCACAAATTGATACGAATTCAACTCAAATTAATGCTCCAAGTCAAGCTTTTCATGTTTTTTAATATGTCCAATATTTTGAACATATAAAACATTAATTAATGTATATTTTGCATATGAATCCCTTTTGAGGATCATATCAGAAAGTAAACACAACCTTCAAGTTTCAAATTAGCTTAATTCAATTATAATTACACTCCTTAATCCTTGTATATAATCTTCCTTTTCAGGTGTTATTTCAACGAGGCACCCTTTTAAAAGCCAAAACATAATCACGGAGACATGGACTAAAGTATCGCCAACCCTACCAGGATGGACAAAATATGTATTTTCAAATGAAATTCTAATTCTCTAGAGAATCTCATATTGCAAGAAATTAAAGAATTTCAATGACCAAATTATCATTAAATGCATGTGACATTTTATATTTTAGAAAAAAATGATTAAAAATCTAAAATAATGAATAAATTATGTACTCTTATAAATCATTCGTTATTCTATTAGTAAATCAGGAACATGAATATAAAACTTTCTCATATTAAATAGAAGTAGGTGAGTTTAAATATATATCTAATGCATTAGCAGTTTCTGAACTTGAATTTTTTTTAATTTATCTTGTTAACTTACAAACTAATCACTTAAACAGCTCAGCTTGTTAAAAAATAAAATTTATTTATATATTTAACATTATTTGAAGTGTTTAAATGATAATTTTATAAGTTTAAAAGGAAACTATTGAAACGTTTAAACTCACTACAATGTGTTTATGATCATGTTTTTAGCAAGTTGCTATATTAAAATGGATAACTATAAGTTAAAAGGGCAAACTGATAAAATATTTAAATTCAAGGACTGAAGATGCATTAAGCCTTATATAATCAATAGAAGTTGTGTTTTATAGGCCCCTCTCTCACTTTTCTTTCTTTTCTTAGGGACAGGATTTGCAGAGGAGTGAGGCCAGTTATAGAATATACAACTATGGTTCATTAACTTTTCATTGATGCACTTTTATGACAATTGAATTGTAGTGCTTCCTGAATGGAAACCACCCGACTACGACAATACACATGGCATAACTCTGGTGACTGCTGCTGCGTAGCATCGTCATCAATAGAGTTGTGCTTTTCTCTACAATCTCATAACTAGGTAGCTGTGTTTTGCTCTTTATTTCTCTCGCCGAAGCTTTGCAATCACTTGCTACGCCTAACATCAAGTGTTTGAAACAGTAAGCAATTTTGCGGGTGGGGGGGTGAGCATTTCATTCGTTGCCTTAGTATAGAAAATGATTTCCTCCAATGGCTTTAGATGTAATATGTGGGCAACCCTACAGTGGAAGTCTACATATGTAGTTTGCTTAGCTAAAGCTATCAAGGAATCAAAATAAAATTTAACTACTAGGATCATTGATGAAGCTTCGTTCCATCTTGATCGGAACCAGAGCTATGTCAATATGCACTGCACTAATCTAAGGGCAAACAATATGTTCAATTGAGGCCATAAGAAAACAACAAAAGTCTATTTGGATGTAGTGCCCAACTAGATAAGCTCCATCAGCATTATGGACACTGTAAATGATAAAGTAAGATGCAATATCCTTAAAACTCAAAAGGGTGAAGGCAAACAGTATATATATAAAAGCCTTTCAATTGTATTTTATCATGATAAACCAACTAGTGTGAAGTTTAGATAAATATAAAACAAAGTGATTGCCATAATTGACTTGAAACAAAAACATAGGTGCCCTCACCACCTCGTAAATACACTAAGAGAGTAAGAATCCAAAGAATTAAGAAAATTACATGTTGGCAACGAATGCCAATCTTCTGGAAAGTCAAGGTTCGTGTAACAAAAAGTTTCTAGAAGTCACCAATTTCTGGTTCAAGCTTGGCTGCATGAGCTTCAACTCCTTTCCCTATCCATTTAGAAATTTTAGGATTCCAACTTTCGCTGCAACATTGTCAACAGCCTCTCAAACACAATTTGATTAAAAACAACAAATGTTTCATTTTTATTAAACGCAAAATGTTGTGCTTAATAATAGCAATATAAAACTAAAACCATTTTTCCGGACATGATGAAGCAAAACATCCTCTTAAATACATCTCTTAATACTTCGAAAAATAAAAGAACATAACATTCAAGATTCAGTATTTTTTGTCTCTTATAAAGCACAAATTATTTCTCTATTTACTTGCTAAGATCCACCTGAATTCACGTACCTAAATCTATAGGCTACATCGCTTAACAGTAAGCATTCCTTTCTAAAAACACCTAATCAAAATAAAACAATAGCAGAAACATATAAGTTTCAAAAAGTGATACTGCCCTTCATTAGTAAACTTGTTTAAAATAAAATTTAGTAAGCCATGTTAAAGCATAAAATAATAAAATTTAAGAGGGTTTTTGAGGTCTGAAGTCGATAGATATGTATCCAAAGATAGTAGAATCACAATAGATTCTTTGAATCGCATCAAGGGCTACAGGTATGAGCTTTGGTGCATGGCTCGTGCTGCTGGAGTAAGATATTGTGTGTTATTATGTGACGTGGAAGAAAGTCAATGTCAAAAATGAAATGAGCAGCGTAGAGAAAAGGAAGAAACTGCATATGATGATGCTATATTTGAAGACTTGGTGAGAAGGTTTGAGAGACCAGATTGAAGAATTCAATGGGATTCCCTATGGTTTAAGTTATGGCCATATAAAGATGGATTATACAATTATTCTGCTGCAATTTTAGATGTTGTCTCGTATTTGAAAAAAACAGTAGACTCAGAAACGCGGGATGTCAAAATTTTGCAGCTGACTATTGCTACACAAAATACTCGTTTTCCAGAGGCAAATTCTCTGTATGAGTTGGATAAGGCAACATAAGAGGTGATCAATGTTATTGTGGAAGCGTAATCCCAAACAATTGGAGGTCCACTAAATGGTATTTCTGCTTGAGCTACAAAGACTATGGCGAACTTTCATTAAGCTGACAGGCCAAACAAGCTTAAGCAATCGACCCCCACTTTCAGATACAGAGAGCACAAAAAGGATGTTCGTGGATTACTTGAACAGAGAATTAGGAACTGCTTAAAGATAGGTGTGATATTGTACCATATGGTTGTTAGAGCAATCATTCTTAGGAGAAATGTTCGAAATTTTTTGATGATGACTTTCAACTAAGACATTGTCGTCATTCACTGTAGCTTTTTCCCTAATAACTTATTTGTGCAAGTAACATTAAGAATCTTTGGCTAAATACTGGCATCAACAAGCCACTCACTGATAACCTTAAGTGGAGAACTGCGAGGCTTTATTCCTGATGATTAGGTTAGGACTGTCATTAGATTTGTTGATAAAGGAATTGGTGGCAATTGTTGAATGATGGAAACACTGGATATTAAGGTTATCAAAATCTGCAGAAGTTCATAGAAGCACATACAGGCCCAGAGAGCAGAGACACTTTCAACAGGATGTCAAACACCAAGATTTGCCAATCTGGATTCTTTTTTCAAATGTTCTTCCACATAAGTCATTTATTAAGCTTATTAACTAGCAACTCTGAGGCATGCCCAATTGCAATTGTTGATTCTGAGGCATGTCCAATGCTCGCCATTGCATGTATATGGTGCCCACTGCACTGCAAAATGAACGGGATAAATTTAATTTAAATAATTATACTAGTACCTATTTTATAAATCAATGGCTGGGATTTTTTTTAAAATTAATCCAGTGGTTTTTAATTTTATTTGTACACATACAACCATGAGTTCTTCAACAAATTTAGACCATTATTTCATTTCTAATAAATTTTTGTTAGATTTTGATTTATTTTTTCAATTTTCTAATAAACATACGTAATACAAACCTTTAGTAAACTTAAATATCTTTAAATCTTTCAAAAAATATTTTAGATAAATAATATCAATATCTTACACATTGTGCATGTGAACATCTAGCATATACATACGCATCTAAATGAAAAAAGAAATGCCATCTCCAACCTAAAAATACCAAAATAGTGTAAATTTTGCACTATTTTGGTGCATTTATAGTAATTTAATCTTCAACTCATAACACCAATTTTCACACTAAAAGAATGTTCTCTTCATATTTTTTTATATCGATTATTTTTATTACTTCCTTACTTTTTTTATTATCTTTACAAATTAATATTTATATAGTTTTTTTAGTAATTATGTAATATTTTAATATTTATTTAATTTTTGGTAATATTTCTAATATTTATGTAATGTTATTCTATATTCATGTGAATATATTATTTCTTATGTACATATAATTAATAATATATGTAATTAATATAAATAATCATATTAATTTCAAAAATATAAATAACAATACATTCAAATAATTTTATATTCTTTAATAAAAAAAAGGTAAACAAAATAATTATCATGAAAACGAAAATAAAATAATGTAAAGTTGAAATTGGTATAAAATATTTCAAATATAAAAGTATATAATTTATTTTGTAATTATTAAAAAAAAAGAGTGAACAGTATTTTCCTAGATGAACAATACCACATTAAATTTGCTATGAACCGTTCACAAACAGATTGCTGTGTGCTTTGGCGTGGACTAGCTCATCCCACGCCAAATTGTCCACTATTTTGCTGCTTTTATACCAGCGTTGGAGATAGCCTTAGAGAAGGGAAGGAAGTTGGTTTAGCAGTACGCTCTCTGGACTGGAGAAAGTACAATATGTATTGTGAGGACAATTGCTTTCGCTGCTGCTATACATGCCACATAGAAAGAGAGAAATCTGACAATTTTTTAATCAGCTGAGTGTGGCGAAGATAAGGCTGTGTCTTATGTGACTAATGCAGCAGATATTGCTAAAGAAAACTGAAGCATCACTTAAAAGAGTTGGAATGCAGAAGACAGTTACCATATACAGAAAAGTTTCCTCTACGTGTGTGGATATACCACATGTCAAAAACAACTATATCAAATCTGGGCATTTACACTAGAGCTTCTTTGGTTGATATAGCTATTTTGGGGATTTGTTATGGTGCTTACTCGAGTGTCTCTAGGACTCGTACCATAACGCCATATGCAGAGATCCAAGCTGATCTGCCCATAAGAACCTAAGAAACTGCCTGGAACTACAAGGAACTTATCTGAATGAGGATCATCATGATGAACCTTTTGGATATTCTCTGTAAAAGATTGAAATCTGAGATTGCTTCCCTCCTTTTTTGCTTCAAGCTGATAAAAGTATCCTTCTTTTGATGATGGGGGCCCTATACAATTAACAGTAATCACATTTCCAATGATTTCTACTGTATTCCTCAGAACAAAAATAACACCTTCTTTCTCTTCTTGGAGAACAAGGGATTTGTGATTAACAGGAAAGAACACAGGAATGGCAGTGTTATACCGGAAGGATGATGCAGAACCTTTGTGTTTACCCCTAAAATGTTGGTATAACTGTCTAGATGAGCCAATGAACTTGCAACCTGATTGGGGGCATGAACACGGTGCATTGTTGCAGATCTTATCATGATCAAATTTCTTGCTGTAGCTAACCATTTCTTTACACCCGTACCTTAGATTGTGGCACGGTAGTTTGACCGATTCAAGAACCTTCTCAATAGCCCGACAACGGTTATAGCCAATAGGCAGCGAACAGGAAGGACATTTATGTGCAAGCCTCTTGCAGCAGGAAGAGCAAGCTGTATGCCCATTCTCACACTGAATTCCCAAGCAAACACAAACAGTTATGAACATAGATTTATGACATAAAATGAACAAAATATTTTGAAGCTATAAATAATTGGAACTCAACTGAAGTACCCAAAACTGTAAATTCACAAAGCGGCATTAGATGTGATCATTATAGAGGTAAAATACACTAAAGTTTCAACACCAACATCCATTGATTCAGGAATCTCTATGGGAGGAATCCATGCTAAAATTCCGATAAATTCCATTATCTTCTTTTGAAAAAAGAACTAAATCAATCTAAATATTCAGGAATTGAGAGAATTTCCAAATTATAAATTTGCAGTAACATGTACATGGGTGAGAGAGGTGTTCCAAGGTCTAGACTATAATCAATACTTAACAAACTCAATGTTTCTATCCCTATGTCTGAAACTGATGGAAATATTTATAACTGAGTACAATTTAGGATTGTGAAATTACTTCCAGAAAACAAGAGAACAAACATAAATATACAACAATAAGAAGTGCACCTCAGAGATAAACTAAAAATCACCTCAACTTACTTAGTGGGGGAATAATCTTGTGCGTATTCAGAGCCATTTTCTTTGGTGATGTAACATTCTAACATCTCTGATTTTATATAATAACTATTCATAGAAGTCTAAACAAACAGGTGGAAACAGAGACCTGTCTTCCAAGTAACCTTGAATCATTTATTTCAGCTGAAAAATGTCACCCCAATGCTTCAATTACACATCAAGCTCAAGTAAATCCCAAAATCATGTTTAACCACAACCAACATCATATAGAAAAGCAAAGAAAGAGCAGGTAAAAGCAATTAAAATATAAAGTCCTAGTAGAGATTGTGCCACAATTTCTATCCCCATATATAATATGAGAGTAGAATGCAGAACCATTTGATAAGTTGGTCATTAAGAAATATAGCATCTTTACTAACACCTGAACAATATTTTATTCAAACAAAACCAAATAACTCTGTAGAGAAGTAATAAATAGAAAATTACAAAACAACTCTATCAAAATATAATATAAGATTGCATGTCTTAAGACATTCTCTTAGCCTCTGGCCCTCTACATCAGCCAACTGTAAAAATCTACCCTTGGAAGAAGGGAGTATAAAGATACACCTCATCCGCCTCCATTTGCTCAAATCAGAAGCCTTATCTATTATCACTGAATGTTCCCCACCTAATCAATACCTTCTGTTTCTTGATAAGTATAGATGACAAAGACAAACCAAGAACCAGATAGCATGAAAATGTAAAGGCTGGTCAAAATATAAATCTCAAAGAACCAAAAAAGGCATACAGATAGTCCAGAAAAGTTAGAGGAATTTGAAATTGACAACATAAAAAACAGCTTCTATCCCATCAAAGGTAAGATAAGTACTTCTTCCAAATGTTCTACAATAGGTACAAAGTGTATTTATCCACACCAATGTTAATTTCTTGTCTGTCGCTAACCTTTCTAATAAAAACCTCAAGTAAATAAACCATTATTGGAACACCTAACTCCTAAATGAAAAAATAAGAGACAACATTACTTTGTCACAATTGAACAGTGAACTAGAAGCAGGTAATTCCATAGCGTCATACCTTAACCATAACTTTTTGTTTGTAGCACCAGCTTAGCATAAAATATACAAACCTACTCAAATTATTACGTATAATATCCTTAGAAATGCAGTTTGCTCAGCTAGAGCTTTCATACACAAATATAATTTGAAAAGAGAACAATCTAAGTCGGACTTCTTCAAATGAGTGAATTCTCCCGCCATAAACTAGTTCGATATGGTAGATTCAAAAGGTTTACCATGATGCATTTCTGATATGTAATATTGACCATCAAGACTTGCATTTATAGTATACCTCCGAAACAATCACATATACACCATTTCTCCAATATTAAATAAGCAAATGAATGCCCTGGAACTATATTTCCACATTATACATCTTCCAAAGAACACATCCTTTGTCCCTCACATCATGGAAAAATATGACAAAAGTATAGCAACCCAATTCTATTTCCCAAACAATCACATATCACATACAGATAAAACAAGCATTTCTTTTCCACTGTTAAATAAGCAAATGCATATCCTACAACTATGTTTCCACGTTATACATCTTCTAGAGAAGGACAAATTCCATATCCCTCAAAAAACATGACAAAATTGTTGCTACAATGTATTGAGACCTTTTCTGCACTGCACCAATCTGCTCTTCTGATGGGTTTACCATAATATTTCTCCTCTTCTTGTCATACAAAAAGTAGCAAAACCGTTTGTCAAAAAGGTGCCTGACACTAAATTTCTCACTCCTAAATGCCCGTTAAGAACCTCATCACAGGATTTAATCAAATGATGCTTGCATTTGATTACCTAACAGGATGATAGCACGTGTGGTTATAATGAAGTACTGCTTAAATTTGTTTTATAGTCTTCCAGGATTCAGAGTGTAAGTATGTAGATCCAGATATGGTGCTATGGCCCAACTCAATCTCATGACAGTTATAATGAGAAATTAATCAAACCATTTAGCTTCCTAAGGAAGAAGGGGAATCAAGCAACACGTTTAAGTTGCATGAGGAGGGAGATGGACCAAATGAAATGCTTGGATTTGAGATAAAACCAGTAGAACTTACAGCACTCAAGAGAAATTGGATGTTCAGCCTTTGAGATTAAAGCTCGTCTGTCAAATTCTTCAATTTTTTCTAAGCACTGCCAGCACTCAAAAGGAATTGGATGTTCAGTCTTTGAGATTAAAGCTTGTCTGTCAAATTCTTTAATTTTTTGTAAGCACTGCAGATATTACTGAAAACAAGAGACTCAATTTCAAGAAACCGGTAAAAACCTCAAGGACTCCCATGCAAATAGCACAAGGAAAAGAAAAGGAAAAAAAACCCATATACAAATTGAAGAGAACAGTTTGAAATGCCAATCATGTCAAACACAACCCACATAATGTGGAAAAGGAATAACATATTTCAACAAAATGAACAAGAAACCTAAAAAAAGCTCCAAGCTTGAATCAGGAATTAATCAAAGAATACATGATAACAGCATCAAAACACAATAAAAGTAGCTGCATGATGAAATTAATGCAAGAATACCTGATAGACAGGAATGGTGAGGGAGTCATAGCAAATGGGACAATCAAGTACTTCTGGGTCAGTTAAGGTGACACAGATTGCTCCATTTCTTGTGGGTCCAACAGGGTTTGATGATGATCTGGGTGCTTCAACAATGGCTGTCTGGGTGGTATTTTCATCGGCGCCTTCTTCTTCTGCTTCATCATCATCATCAGATTCTTCATCCTCCTCTTCGGATGATCCTTCTTCTTCTTCTTCTTCTTCTTCTTCTACATTTTCCTCCTCAAATATATCAGAATCTTGTTGACTAGAATTGTGGGTTCTCTGTCTCTTTCGCCTTGGATTGCTTCGGCCTTCATCTGCTGAAAATCTGGCCATCTCCCCGTTTCTGATGTTTCGCAAAGTAATGTTTAATTGAACAAGAGGAAGTGCAATTTTTGCATTCCTTTTAGACTGCATTACCCTTTTCACTGATTTCCATCGAACACCCACAACACCACACCCTACAACCTATACCCCACATGCACGGGTGTGCATTGTTGGTTCGGACGGTTCGGTTTGTTCTTTAATTAAACCGACAAAATCGAACCGATGTAGATCTCTAAACCGACGGTTCGGAAGCCCGACGAAGATCGGGTTTTGTCAGTTAGGAAATATGGATTGGGCTTTAATTTGTTTGGCCAGTACAGAAAAGGAAAATTACACAGAGTACCATTATTTGACCAAATTTTTTAAAAAAACACGGTCCGCTTTCTTCTTTTTACGCTTGTATGTTCCGCTTTTACATATACTCTATTTTTTATTTTTATTTTTATTTTTATGTTGTTTTTTTTATTATTTTTATTATTTCATAACTATTTTATTGTTTAAAATATTTTACTTTCATAAAAGTTAAGGTGTAAAATAATAAGCTGAAATTAATACTATGTTTATATATTTTTGGTTGATTTAGTTGCTTCAGCATTTTATTTTATGATATTGTGCAGTAGTTGTTTTTGGTTGTTTTAGTTGTTATTTTTTATTATTTTGACGGTTATTTTTTGATTTTTTATTTGCAGACGATGGGATTCAGCGCGCATTTGAGTGTTTGGCAACCACGATACTGTGTGAGCTCAAGGCTCACTAGGAAATACAAAATGAACTTATAATTCAAGTTTGAGAATGGAGTTGCCATCCGGATGAGACCCTAGATACACTATACAGCAATTGGATTCTACAGAGGACCCCAGCGGCCGTCCTTATAGAATGGGTTCAGAAATTTAGTATGGACTTTTGGAATGTCAACACAACCTTATAGTTAGCCTCTGTTTGCGTTTTATATTTGATTACCCTTAATTATTTAATTATTTAATTATTTCCTTATTTACATGCAAATTGCAATTGCCTCCAAATAATTTCTAAATTTTACAATTAAATCTAAATTTGCATTAAATTCCAATTGCATGCAAATCAAGTGTGGTTCACAATGTTTATAAATAATACAAAACATTCATAAAAATAATGACAAATAAATAAAGTAAGTGTGCACACACATAAATAGGGTGAGGAGAAATGATTTATAACCCTTTAGTCATGCAAGCAATAAAATAAAATAAACTTAATCAAAGAATAAATAAGAATTTAAATACAAAAATTAGCCACTTGGTGACTAAATTATCCCTCAAAATTTTCCTCCAATTAAATTAATTAATCCCAAAATAAAACCCTACAAAAAAAATCACCAAGTTAAATTCTCAAAATAAAATGAAATGAATAAAAATAGCTCCATTTCATATGACCGCAGAAACAATAATTAATTACCAAAATAAATACAACAAATAAATAGTCCACAAGTAACAACTAAATAGAAAATAACGTTTGAACAATTAAAATCTTACTTAAAGGGACAGCATGAAGAAGTTAAAATAAAAATATTCTAATTGATTGATTGAAATAAACAAATTGAATAATCATACGAGAATGTGCCAATAGGAAAAAATGATAATTATTCTATATATAATAATAATAATAATTAATATGATATATAAATATATATAATGATAGATATTAGATAGATGGAATAGTATAATACGATAAATATATAGAATGTCAAATGATTGTTAAAAAAAATATATGTGCAAAGAAACTAACTTTTAATACTAATGTTTGCTGCACTTTAATTAAAGATAAAGAACAGACAAGAAAAGACATTACACAAATTAGATGCACAAAACATTAAACTACTATGGATTTGACAGCAATGACAAAAGAAAACTTCACACGTTAAAGAAATCCATTTAATAATCGAACCTCAAATCCTACCTAAGCAACCACTCATTTTTACCAAACTACTAAAGAATGCATAAAATATATATAATCATTAAAAAAAGAAATAAGGTTCATTTATACCCCTAATATTTTCTACAAAGCTTAAATAAGTTTTCATTTTTTT
>CATIWM010492777.1:0-11531 GCA_949671775.1 Mallotus repandus
ATAAAAAGTTAACAAATTTTGTAAAAATTTAAAAATTTATTTTTAAAATGGTAAAATTAAAACTTAAAAATATTTTTAAATTTTATTTTTTAAAAAATTAATCTAAAATAATTATGGATGAAATTTTTGAAAGTGAAACTTAAAGTAATAAAAATATGAGTAAATTATTATTTGCTTTCTGTGTTTTGGTTTAATATATTATTTCATTTCTGACATTTGAAAAATATTTGTTTATCCATGATATTTGTAAATTTGTATACTACTTCATCCCTAATAGAGGACTAATGAGTGTTAATTATTACAAATGTCAGAAATACATATATACAAGTTTTTGCAATTTTTTTTATTATTTTTAATTGATATATAAAAAGTTAAAAAAATTTGTAAAAATTTAAAAATTTATTTTTAAAATGGTAAAATTAAAATTTGAAAATGTTTTTAAATTTTATTTTTTAAAATTAAATAAATATTAAATTTATTTTATAAGAATTAAAAAATAATTTTAAAAATATAATTAGATCTTAATAGAATTCACACATGATTTATAAAGTTAAGAAAGTAAATTAAAATAATTTTTAATTAATGTTTAATTAAGGAGTAAAATGTGAGTGATAGGCCTCGGCCAAAAGCGCGAGCCTAGAAGCAATAATTTTTAATTAATGGTGATGCACATGAAAAAAGTAAATAATATAAAATAATTATGGATGAAATTTTTGAAGGCAAAACTTAAGTAATAAAAATTTGAGTAAATTATTATTTACTTTCTGTATTTTATTTTAATATATTATTTTATTTTAAATATTTAAAAAATATTTATTTATTTTTAATATTTATAAATTTATATATTATTTTATTTTTGATAAATAATTAATAAATATGTTAAAAATAAATAAATATTTTTTTAAATATTAAAAATAAAATAATATATTGAATTAAAAATATAAAAAATAAATAATAATTTATCTTAAATATGTGTGCAATAATAGAAATGGCAGTTGGCTATTGGCTATCTCGAGAAAATAAATTCTACCATTGAACTTGATAACGTTTGAAAGCAGCACGCATGTGAGTGGTGAGGTGTCCTTACATAACATATTATTATTATTATTATTATTATTATTATTATTATTATTTTATAAGGATTTTTTTTTTTTTGCCAGAATTATTTTACAAGGATGTACTGAAAGATTTACAGACAAATAGTTTATTTTAGTCAAAGTGTTGATATGGGCATGCGTGAGATTCCCCTTCCCATTATGGCAAAAAAATAAAAATTATTTTAGTTTAAAAAAATTATAGAAAAATGAAACAAGTTATTTATTGTATGAAAAAAAAAATAATGAAGGAAAAGTTTAATAGAACTTGTGTTGTCAGCGATGATGGGGACAGTCCAGAGGCGCAGGATAAGCCTCCACTCCAATATTCTTTAAAGTCGAACGGCAACAGCATCAGTATTATTGGTCGACCCTATACATCATTGCGCCTAGCTAGCTGTCAGTTAGTGTCATAATATATATTTAATTATTTTAAATATATATAAATAACTTAAATATATTAATAAAATAAATTTGTATTTAAATATAAACTATAACTAAGCAAATAATTTTTAGAAATTAAAAATTTATCTTTTTAATCTAAATTATAAATTTATTATTGATGGGCCATAATCATTTCTTTTTAAGAATATTATGAGGTGAATTATTTAAATTTTACTATCAATTTGTAAAATTAATTTTTATATAATTTTAAAAAATTATTATATAATTAATTAATATTTAAATTATTTGATCTCTATTAATAAAAAAATTATAAATTTATCTAAATATTTTATGATTCATTGGATTAATCTGAATTATAAATTTATTATTAATGGAGCCATAATCACTTCTTTTTAAAAATATTACGAGGTGATTTATTTAAGTTTTATTATCAATTTATAAAATTAATAGTTTACATAATTTTAGAAAAAAATATTTAATTTATTAGTATTTAAATTATTTGATCTCTATTAATAAAAAAAATTACAAATTTATCTAAATATTTTATGATTCATTGGATTAATTATTTTTTTTATATTAATGAAATTATTATGGCAAAATATACAATTTATCCCCTGTGAACTTTACTCAATTATTTAATGTCACTTTTCGACTTTTATTTTGTTCAATTTCACTTTTTAACTTCTATTTTTCACATATTTAACCTAATATAACTTCTATTTTTCACTAACTTTACCTCTTTAATAGAGTAAAATACACATATTTATATGGTATGTCTATTTTTCATCAATTTTATTTTTTAACTTTTATTTTTTACCTATTTAATCTCAATGCGAATAAAATACACGTGTTTATCTGATGTATAAAAAAAATTAAATAGATAAAAAATAGAAATTGAGAGATAATATTGAACAAAATAAAAGTTGAAAGATGACATAAAATAATTGAATAAAGTTTGGAGTAGAAGTTGTATATTTGGCCAAATTATAAATTAATTAATTATATATATAAAGTTGAGTTTTGCGATGAAACTTAACTAAAAGAAACAACAATGGAGAAACAAATAGCAATAGTAGGAGCAGGGATCAGTGGACTTCTTGCTTGTAAATACACACTCTCAAAAGGTTTCAAGCCCATTGTTTTTGAAGCTAAAAACAGCATTGGAGGGGTATGGACTAAAACTGTTGAGACTACAAAGCTCCAAACCCCAAAACCACTGTATCAGTTTTCAGATTTTCCATGGCCAGATTCGGTAACAGAGGTCTTCCCTGACCAATACCAAGTCCTTGATTATGTTCAGTCATATGCAGCTCATTTTGATTTGCTTAAACACATTAAATTCAACACCAAAGTTCTTGGCATCAGCTATGAAGGTCCGTCCGATGAAGAACTGGGTTCCTGGGGTTTGTGGGGTGGAAATGGTGAGGCCTTCAGCTCCAAAGGGAAATGGAAAGTTGAAGTTCAAGATGCTCAAAGCCTTTCCACTGAGGTATGCGCAACCATTAAACACTCAGATTTGAAGTTTTTATAGTTCTCACTGCTCGCTTACCATTAAATTAAAATTCATTGATTTATTATAAACTTTTTGCAAGTGGTGATTAATTTATATTATATGTAAGAGGGGGAAAATAAAGTTATTCTAGAATTTTAAAATTATAAATTTTAACTTGATGGTGTTTTCTTTAGAGAATTTACAAGGAAAGAACATGAATTAAAGTATACAAAATTTTTCTTTAAATTATCAATATTTATTGATTTTTTTGAGCGAAAATAAAATATATAGAAAAGATTAAGGAGGAACATCATATGAAGATAATGAAGTTTATAAAAAAAATATTTATTAACTTAAGTGGTAAAAAATTTAAATTTTATATCTGAAATAATAAATATTAGAAAATGATTATTTTTCTTATGGATTTATCTGGCTTAAACTTCAAAAGAGTAGTAAATGATGCGGCGAAGGGTAGTGGTATGGATCCACAAGAAGCTCAGAAAACTCTTGAAATAGCAGAAGCTAACTTGAGAAAGGCGAAAGACAGGAGACAAATAACCGAGGCAAATCTAGCTCTTAGATGAGCTAGGATACGAGTAGAGGCTATCAAACGAAGTAATTAGAAAGATTATTAAAACCCCACTCGTTTAGAGGGATCGTTTAAAAAGCGCCTTGTTTTGACTGCATTAAGATAGAAAGGCTGATATAAATGTTATAGGTCGAATATTTTTTCGCTCACGTCTTATAGCCGGAAATTCATTCATATTCCATAAAGGAGCCCAACATATAGTTTTGAGATATTGGTGATTGTTATTATTTTTATGCTAAATGATTTGCATCATAAAAAATGAAACAAATTGGGTTATCAAAACATTGGTGAGAAAACATTTATAATTTAAGATGATTTTTTGTAGCCAACTAAAATTTTTTAATCTTGTGACAACTGAAGCTATATATATATATTTAAGGAAAATGGTTTCATTTATCCTTAACCACAAAATAATTTTTTAAATAATTTTATTTTAAATTTTATCAATATAGACATTTAATTTTTTTTTTAACTTCTTTTAAGTTTATCCAACTTTCAACTGGTATGTATAATTGTTGGTGTGGTTTGTGGATATGTCACAGATAGTGTTGACGGGATAAGTATGAGTGAACAAAAATAATTGAAAACCAAATTGGTTTGGTTTGGTTGGGATTAAGTTGTAAAAAATTTAGTTTGATTTTTACTTTAAAGAACCGAAATATTTTTGGTTTGGTTTTTAATGTAAAAAATATAATTAAATCAAACCGAATCAAATTTCTAAAATATTTTAAATTATATGGATGTTTATATTTTGATTTGATCGGTGTATCACTAGTATTTCAAAATAAATCAACGATGTCAGTTTTTAAATATTTAAAATTTTTAATAAAATTATTTAATACCAAAAAATTCAAACTAAAAATTCCTTAAAATTCATTTTAGAAAATTAATTTGGTTGATTCTCTAAAAATTAATAATTTTATCTCATAAATGTTATTAAAATAGTGAAAAATTACATCAGTCCAATAGATGTAAAATTTTAGAAATAGAAAAGTCAAACTAAATAAATCAACCGAAATAAACTAAACTAATTTGGTTTGGTTCAATTTGGTTTGGCTCTTATTCGATTCAGTTCAGTTATTTTTAAATATTTTTTGTTTAGTTTGAGACCATTTCAGATTTTGGTCATATCAAATGATGTTGTTTTAATCTTATTGTCTTGTCAGCACTATTTTTGACACGTCAACAAGTCACATCATCAATTACATATGTTAATTGAAAATTGAATAAAATTGAAAGAAATTGAAAAATTAACTGTCTAAATGATACAAATTAAAAGATTGAATTATTTAAAAAATTGATCTATAATTAAGGATAAATGAGATCATTTTCTTATTTTTACCATGAGATGTATGGCAATTTTTTTTTTTGGCAAATTAAAATATCATATGACTTTAAGATGGTTGGTGGCTTGTCTTTTGTTACATTCTAAAATGTAATAAAAAAAAACCGACAGGTATACCAAGTGGACTTTGTGATCCTCTGCGTGGGGAGGTTCAGTGATGTTCCAAATATTCCAGAATTTCCTCATGGGAAGGGCCCTGAAGCATTTCAGGGCGAAGTGATACATGCCATGGACTATATGAACATGGATATTGAAACTTCCATTAAATTCCTCAAAGGGAAGCGAGTAGCAGTTGTTGGGTCCCAAAAATTTGCACTGGACATTGCAACGGAGTGCTCTGCAGTAAATGGTACTTAACAAACTACATATATCTAATTATTATACCATAATTTCAATACCAACCATGTATTTCTGTCTAATCTTCATTAGGTAAGTCCATCAATTTTCAATATATGTAGTAATTGCTAGAATTTTTTAGCAAAAACAAATTATATGAGTAAATAATACTTGAAAGATAGCTCTTGGTTTTGAAAGCTAGAATTCTTATCTTCTGATTAAAAACTAGCCTTTAGTTATAAATTTTCAAAGTTATTGTCTGCAATTTCAAATGCCAACTTTTAAAAAATATTTATCAAGAACAACTATTGGAATCAATTGAAAAGTGTTGCTCTTATTTAATTGACATTTCAGATTTGGACTGTGGTATATGTAATTACATTAAGTGTAAGATTTTTACCTCTTTTATCATTCTACTGAATCAAACTGTATTAATTAGAATTCAGTGGATTTTGAACACCAAAAATTTTAAAATATATATATGTATATATTCATAAAACACCTCGATTTAGTGTTTAACTAAAATGCTAATTTTTTAAAATACTTGCCAAATATTTCTAACATGGCATTTGAACAAACAAATGCTGAAAGCTGGTACATAAACCAAAGAGGCACTAAATCTCTAAAGTATATTAAACTAAATACTCTGATTAAATTATTTAACTACATACTCTGATAATGTGTATACTGTGCTGTCCCCCTGAAAATAAAATTAACTAGAACATCACCTAAGTTTTGGTTTAAACTAACAAGTAGCAAACACATTGGCAAGAACATCAACAAACCTAAGTTTTAGTTTAAATGAAAACAATTGCAAACATATAGTCAATTATTAGTGGCGATGTAGAGAAGAGCCTAGCTAACTTCATTTTTGTTTGCAAGGGGTTGAGCATCCATGCAGACTTTTGTACAGAACTGAGCACTGGACTGTTCCTGACTACCTTCCATGGGGAGTGTCTATAGCCTACCTGTATCTTAACCGCTTCTCAGAGCTCCTAGTTCATAAGCCTGGTGAAAGTTTCCTACTCAGCCTCTTGGCAACAATGCTTTCTCCTCTGGTAACTCTCTTATTTATTTATTTTCAATATATATACTTATTTTATTAGTACCTCAAAAATGTACATACACATATCTGATTAATGAATTTACAGAGATGGGCATTTTGTAAATTTGTTGAAAGCCATATCAAGCACAAGCTTCCTTTGGAAAAATTTGGAATGGTACCTAAGCACAGCTTTCTTCAACAACTCAATTCTTGTTTGGCCTCAACAATACCAGAAAAATTTTATGACAAAGTTGAAGAAGGCAGCATCATACTAACAAAAGCTCCAAGTTTCAGCTTTTGTAAAGAGGGCATTGTTGTTGATGGTCAATCTCAACATTTAGAAACTGATGTGGTCATATTAGCTACTGGATTTAAAGGTGAAAAAAAGCTCCAAGACATTTTTCACTCCAAATTCTTTCAAGAAAGCTTAGTGGGCTCCCCTAGAGCAGCACTTCCCCTCTACAGGTGAGGATTGTTCTTGCCTAATCAATTTCTCTCTCTCTCTCTCTCTCTCTCTCTCTCTCTATATATATATATATATATATAAGAGGATGGATTTGTTATGTTACCAATTTTTGGAATTAAATGAGTTCTCATTCATTTTCTATTAAAAAAAAAAATCTCACATACCTACACTTGCATGAAAAATATCATTTAATTGAATTAAAGTTCATTTAAAATGATTAAATGGTTTTTCATGTACTAATGATTGCATTTGTAACCCATAATATAAGTGTCACTTTTTTAATAATGAAGTATAAAATACTCATAGCATATATCACAAATTTAACATTTAATAATGAAGTATAAAATACTTATACCTATATCACAAATCCCCATCATTCATATATGTATGCACATATTTGTATACTTTTCAAGATTCTATGGTTTTTTTTTTCTTTATTGTCTATAATACTTTGTGATGTTTAGGGAATGCATTAGTCCACGAATCCCACAACTAGCGGTAATTGGATTTTCAGAAAGTATTTCAAACCTGTACACTTCAGAGATACGATGTCGATGGCTAGCAGAACTTATTGACGGAAAATTCAAGGTGCCTAACATTAAAGAGATGGAAAAAGATGTGGCAAAATGGGATAAATACATGAAGACATATGCAGGGCCATATTACAGGAGATCGTGCATTGGTGGACTTCATATTTGGTACAATGATCAACTTTGCGAAGACATGGGCTGGAACACCAGGAGAAAGAAAGGGTTCTTTGCCGAATTGTTCGAGCCTTATGGACCCATGGATTATGTTTCTCCATGAAAAGACTGTTGTTGATGATTTCACATTTTCTTCTGTTCTAATTTAATGTTCAACCTTCTATAATGGAATTAATTAGCAAATATAATTACCACAAACTTTTGCATGTAATAAAAGGAAAAACGAGCATGATATACCACTTGGAAAACGCTTGCTATGTTTTTTTTTAAATAAAGGACATTATCATTGACCAAGCTCTCTCGAGCTAATATATAAGAAGCAAAGGATGGAATTGAATTTCAAACTTAAAAATCTGACACAGAAAGAACAGTTCTTGCAAACAAATGAGCTAGCTCATTCGTAGATTTTCAAATTTAATTTGAATAACACTTGCTATAAGAGCACTACATTCTTCCACCACTAAGCCAAAAGAGTTAACATCCATTGGATTCCTTAGATTTTGGATAACCTGAAGAGCATTGGATTCAAGCACAACATGATTATACTTCTGAGCTTTTTGAATATGGTAAAGCTGGTCGTTTATGTTGACCAATTAGAGGGGAATTAAGGTTCCCCATGGACCCTTTTGTTAAGGCCATTCTAAATAGATTTAACATAGCTCATGGCTAGTTGCGCCTCAATAGTTATAGGATTTTAACTGGTTATATAGAGCTGATGCATAGAAAAAGTAGAGAGCCAGATCTGGATATGTTCCGGTTCATGTATAGTTTAAATAAAAAGAAAGGGGAGTTGGCCTTCTCATTATCAGCTACTTCTAATCAGAGTATATTTATCAACCTTCCGGACTTACAAAAGTCTTGGAGGCATATATTTTTTATTATTGAACACCAATCAGACTTTATTAATGTCCGGCGTCTGTGGGTTGGCGAATGCCATAAAGTGAAATGCCTCCCGAGATTGTCTAAAGAAGATTCGGATCTGGTGAGCAAGCTCCATGAGCGGAGCATCATTGAGAACACATCTGCTGAGACCTTCACTCGGCGATACATCAGGAGAGTTTATTCGGAGATAGAGGTTCTGATCTTCTAAAGGTATCTTCTAACTTTTCTTTTCCTTTTATTTGTAGATGGCTGATTATTTCACATTTGAGGACGGACTGCTACTTTCAGATGACGAGCAGGAGGAGGTGTGAGAGATCACTAACCTTGCTCAGGAATAAGAACCCGCCGAGACTCACACCGACCATCAGGTCGAGACTAATAAGGATCCTGCGATTGGTCTTACTTAGAAGAGTATTGTTGGGCCTTCCAATAAGCATTCCCGGAACAAGGAGGTAGATGACGAGGAAAAGTTGATTGAGGGGTTGTACGTTAAGTGCCGTAAACTTCCTGGATGTCTGGATATGCGAAAAATGATCTTATCAAAGATGAACCCTTCAAGTATCCTGAACACTCAAGTTCGAGATCAATGCGCGGAGCCCTTATATTTTTTAGAAGATATCCAATGGTGGCAGGAAGTGGGGAGAAACGAGCTGCTTAACTCTTTAATTACTCATGCTTTTGATGTAATCTTCTTAACTCGGCTTTCTTATTATTGTAGATGTTTTTGAGTTTTAACCTTTCTTCTCTTCTTTAGATGGCCCAAGGTTTGTTACTAGCGAAGGATAACTATTTCGTCCTTCAGACTGAGTATAACTTCAAGGAGGCAGAGGTTGGCACCATTGCCATTGACTATGATAAGAAGCTAGATGCAGCCAAGCGTGCGCTGGAACTTGCCGAAACTCAGTATGGCAAGGCCAAATCTGAAGCTAAGGCTAGCCAGAAGAAGATCCAAGAGCTTAAGAATTCTTAAGCTCAGCTAACTTCGAGGATCAAGCAGCAAGACTCCAAGTCTGGGGCTTTGAAGAAAAAGCTTGCTGAAGAAAAGAAATCTCTGATAAGAGGAACTACCAAAAGATGATGAAGGGATTTCTCAAGGCTTATAAGTTTGAATGTCAGAGGATATTGTTTACTCAACATCAAGACTTGGACTTCTCAGAACTTGAGAAGATTACTTCTAATGATCTGGCGAGGCTTGCTGCTGAAGAAGATGCTGCTAACAAGTCTGCCTTTAAGCAATCGAAGGATTCGAAGGCTGCTGGAAGGAGAACTTCTGCTGAGAAATCTACCTCTGAGCAACCTTCGAATCTCCAAGCTGCCAAAGAAAAATCAACTGCTAATCCTTTTGCTTCTGAGGTTGCTTTAATGCCTAAAGCTCAATCTTCTGGAAACATAAACCTTCTCTCTACTGATGGGGTTATGCATCTTGAGAATAAGGCTAATCTAAATACTTAGTGTTTTTTTCTCTTTTTTTAAATTGGTGTAATGCAATATTTTGAACAGTATATTTCTCAAAATTTTTGTTTTAGTCTGAGTACATTTTCTTTATTGATAATACTTTCTGAGGTTATCTGAATTCCAATATCGAGACAACTCTTTCCCTTACATGTCTTTGATCTTGTATGCTCCCTTAATAGTTTTCTCAATGACTTGATAAGCCTTCCCAGTTGTTCCAGAGCTGCCTTTGCCAATATCAGCTCTTCTGAGAACCTAATCTCCGACTTTAAACTAACTTAGTCAGACATGTTTGTTGTGATACTCCTTGACCTTTTGCCTCTGAGCTTCTGCTACGATAACCGCATATTCCTTTCTCTCTTCAAGCAAATCTAGGTATGTCCAAGCATTAATGTTGTTGACCTCTTGATCAAAATCTTCAATTACTCGGTAGCTTGATGATCCAATCTTAACTTGAATTACCGCATCTATTCCATATGTTAACCTGAAAGGTGTTTCTCCTATAAAAGTCTTGGGTGTTATTCTGTATGCCCAAATAACGTTGTTAAGTTCATCAACCAATTTCCTTTTTTGTCATCCAATCTCTTATTTAATCCTTGTATGATGATCCTGTTGGTGACTTCTGTCTGGCCATTAGTTTGTGGGTGAGCCACTGAAGTGAATCTGAGCTTTATACTGAGATCTAAGCAGAACCTTATGAATTTCTCATTGTCAAATTGCTTCCTATTGTCCGTTATCAGGGTATGTAGAATGCCAAATCTGCAGATGACTTCTCTCTAGAAAAAATGTTTGAATTTGAGCTTCTGTGATGGCTGGGACAACTTCTACTTCCACCCATTTGGTGATGTGATCTATGGCTACGATCAGGAACTTCTTTTGAGATGTTGAGACCAGG
Organism: Mallotus repandus; assembly: GCA_949671775.1. Classification (NCBI taxonomy): domain Eukaryota; kingdom Viridiplantae; phylum Streptophyta; class Magnoliopsida; order Malpighiales; family Euphorbiaceae; genus Mallotus; species Mallotus repandus. The sequence continues at coordinate 10,706 of CATIWM010492777.1, forward strand.
AATAGACCTAGAATATCCATTCCCCAAATTACAAAAGGCCACGGGCTTCTAATTGGATGCTGAGTGTTGGAAGGCTTGTGATTGAGACGAGCAAACTACTGGCACTTATAGCACTCTTGGACGAGTTTCTAAGCATCTTTGGACATGGTAGGCCAATCGTAACCTTGTAGCAATGCTTTTCTGACCAAAGAGTTGTGGGACTCATGCGCTTCACAAATTCCTTCATGAATTTATCTAAGTATGTAATTACCCTCTTGTGGTGATACACATTTAGACCATGGATGTAGGCTTGGCCGTGGGCCAGTTCAGACCTTGAACCGAAATTGGTCCGGTCAAAATTGGACCGAAATTAATCAAATTTAGAACCAAACTGAATTGGCCCGAAATCATAGGGAGAGTCGGTTCAAGGCCGATTCCTCCCTAGATGAAACCGTGAACCGACAGTTCCGAACCAGCATTTTTTTATTATATATATATATATTATTTTATTTTATTTTTCTTATTTAATTTATTAATTCAAACCCTTTAAATTTTTGAAAAAATAGCCAATATGTAAATGATCAATTTTTTAATTTATAAATAATTTAATATCTATTTATTTTTAATTCAAACTCTTTGAATTTTTTAATTTATTTTTATAATTTAATTTTTAATTTAAACCCTTTAAATTTTTATTTTTTTTAAAAAAAAATATATATATATAATATAAATATTTTCAAGCTATATATATATATTTTCAATTATACTAATTCATGGGGGAGGCCTATGCATGGGCCCTCCCCCCATGAATTAGCTGTTGAATTCATGGGGGAGGGTCCATGCACAG
>CATIWM010492794.1:0-16432 GCA_949671775.1 Mallotus repandus
AACTGAAAATAAATCAAGAAAAAAATAAAAAAAACAACCAACAGAAAAAAGGAAAAGAGTTGAAAATAAGAAGAAGAAGAAAGAAGAAGGAAGAATACAGTAGTTTTGAAAAACTAATTCCGTGTCTTCAAAAAGACTGTGGTTTTAAAAAAAAAAAAATTTAGTCAACTGTAATTTTGTAAATATTTTTCTTTTTTTAATTATTTCTGAAAAATCCCTTTTAAAAATGAATTTGATAAGCCCAGCCCAAATCTACCTAATGAACAAGTCTAGGATCTGTATTAATTATCTACTTGGGTCTAGCTTAAAGTGCTTTAATTTAGATTTAGAGATACATATCGGGATAGTTGTCAAATCGAGATTCAAATTAAAAATCAAAATTCTCAATTTGTGAATCGAGAATCGATTCGAATCGAATTGTAAGATTCAGTTTATATTATAAATATTAATTAAAAATAACATATTTTATATAAAAAGTATATTTCATATAAGATACTACTTAATTTTAATATATATTACTTAATAATATACTATATTAAATATAACATAAATAATAGAATCTACAGTGATTATCATAAATACATATCTTTGGGTAAAAAGAAAGTCAAATGTAAAAACTAATATTATAAATATAGTAATAGTTCTTTTACCCCATAAAAAATCACTTGAAAATTAAAACAAATATATACTGTGCAAGAAACAAATCAATGAAAAAAAAGTAAAAATCCAAATTGATATTGTTAGTCTTCCAAATTAAAAGAATAAATGAAAAAGAATGGTTATAATAGAATTTATAAAATTAATTATATTAGTCACCATTGTTAAGTTCAAGAAACAAAAGTGAAACATAAATTTCATCTCCTAATTGTATGATTTTTTAAATAAGATTCATTTTATTTAACAAATAAGAATTTGTAAGAATCATAGATTTATATTGATTTACTATTGAATCATAAAATTCGGTATAGATTCTTACTCTTTTTTAATTCGTCCATAAATTCTTATCGAATTTGAGGTGAATTGACTTAAATCGTGAATCGTAAGTTTCTAACAACATAGCATATCGGTCAATGACTAATTTTTGTGGGCGGTGCAATTTATCAAATTAGCATTTATTTCATTTCTCATGATTACTTTTTCCTTTCTTCAGTTGAATTTATCCTTTTAGTTTTGCATATTATTTGTCCAATAAATTTTGAACCAAAAAATTATTATATTGTTACTTCGAACTCTACAAAATTCAGATATATAAATAAATAATAGATTAATTATAATTGACTGTGCAATCACTTTTATTTGAAGTATTTATTATTTACATGATAATTCAATATAATATACTTAAAATATATAAAATATCTTCAAGATTTCAAGCTTTTCAAAGAAATGTAAACCCAATTTGATAGAAAAATGGAATATTGTGTATATATTCTACTACATTTATTTTTTAAGGCTTGCTTAATCTTGAAAATGTTTACATTTTAGGTATATTGCATTTACTTATTATATATATACACACATACATACACAATATTTGATGTTAAGATAAACAAAATGTATTTTAATATAATAATTGGCTTAAAAATTAAGATAAACATTTGCAACTCCTATACTTGACATCTTTTATCAGTTTATATTCTTAACTTATAAATTGACAATTTAGACACTTGAACTTGTTAAAAACAAGAGACTTATAATTATAAATACTTTTCATACTATTTAAAGAGTCTAAATATTTTTTTTAAGTTGAAATGAAACCATTTAAACACCTAAATAGATGAAAAATATTATTAAAGTAATTAATTTGTAACTTACAAAGATAAATTGATAAAATATGGCAAATTATTCAAATGTTTGCAGATGTATTAAGCTTATAATAATTTAATATAATATATTTATATGATAAAAGATCAATAAAATTATATTGACACATTGATAATCTTGATAAAATATATAGGTAAATCAAAATATTTTCAAGATGAGAAAAGATAAACTTATCGATCCACTTCAATAACAAAAAAAAGGTCATACTTTCTAATTATACTAGCCCTTTTGTTTATGGGGGCGGTTTCGTCTTTCTAAAAAGCCAACAGGACAACTACGTGACTATTCACGTAGCAGGCGCTAGGTGAATCACCACTCTCTCAAGATTATTGCAAGACTTTAAAACAAATCTTATTATAACTAAAAATTTATAACAAAATTTAAAGAAAATAAAATTAATGTAATTTATTTTATTTTTAATTTATTTAATTATTATTTTATTCAAATTATTTATATCATTTTATTTTACAATCCGCGTATTGCGCGGAATCATTAATTTTAATTATTTGCTATATTTTGATTTATATTCATAATTCTACATTGACTTAAATTATTAACCTGAATATTTTTTATATTATTTATATATTTTTAATATTTATATATATTATTCATTTTTGTATCGTCTTATATTAATAATTTTTGTTTCTTAATTTATGAGTTTTTTAATTTATGGGTTTTTTAAATTGTTATAATTTTTTTTATAACTGTTTTTTGAAATCAAATTTAAAAAATAAGCATGGTTTATTATGATTTTATAAAAAAAATTGAGAATAAATCAAAATAATAAAAATAAAAATGTATAATTTTTAAAAGTTGAATTCTCTAATAGCATTGACAAACAGACCATAATTATTGAAGATATTCCTTAGTAGCAAACAAGAGCAATTGTTTGTATATTGTCCTTATCATTTGTCAAAATTAACATCCTTTCAAAGTAGCCAACAAGCCAGTATGAATTCAAAATTGCCTAGAGATGCTACCGACCTTTTCTTTTCTTAATAAATAAGAACACTTTCAAAAGAAAATAAATAACAAAAAATACCAAATCAATTAATAAAAGAAAAATATTAAATCAATTACCAAAAATAGTTTTCCATACTGTTAAATTTTTCTCTTTTTTTTTCTGAATTACTAATATTTAAAATTTATTAAATTTTAATTAAAACGGTTCGATTTAAAAAGAATTAAAAAAAAGATAAAAATTTTCTAACAATTAATTAATACAATTACATAAATCACGACTTAAATTCAAAATATCATTTAAACGTATCAACTAATTTTAATAATGGTTGATATCTCTTCTTTCTCTTTTAACATAAATGTTCCATCAGCTTTTTTTAATATATAATAACAAGTAGTGCTTATAAATTGTCAATTTTTTATATCCTCGAATTTATTATTACATGATTAATAAATATTAATTAACTTATAAATAAAAAATAAACATTGAAAAATTAATTTTAGTAAATTAAACAATAATAAATAATATTTTAATAAAAATGTTAGATTAAATAATATTTATATAAATAATTACATTATCTTAAACGTGCTTATAAATTGATTTCGTTGAGCCTTTTCTATTGTTCCCATTTCCTTTTATCTTAGGAGTCGTTTGTTTTATTAAAAATAAGGGTGGAAATCAGAATGACAATAACTGATTTTGATTTCTAGTATTTTGTTTATTAAAATTTTGCATAAGAATGAGAATGAATTCCCCCGTCAATGGGAATCACCCGTTCCCCTTCTATGGATAAAGAATGATTTTTCATTCCTATAAAATCAAGTTAAATTAATTATAAGTTAGTCAAAATCTTAAATATTATAATATATTATTAAAATTTATGAAATATAATATTTTTTTAAATAATAATATAAAAATATAAATTTATAATAATTATTATTTAATATATTTTTATATATAAATAAGATTGATTTCAATTACGACTCCCTAATAAATTAAATATTTATTAAAATTTTTATTTTATTTTTTATTTTTCATTTACTGCTATTTTCATTTTCCTTCTGATTTCAATTTTGAAATATGAACCAAACGATTGACACGGGCAACTCCTTAGTTGTATATGTTTGTCGGGCACAAGTGAACTAAAACAAAACAAATGGAATTTCTTTGAAACTTTCCCCAGTTGTAACAATATCCCCTTGATGATATATCAAATCAAGGTCTGCTACCATCTCAAAAGAAAAAAAAAAAATTTCAAAGTCTTCTCTCTAACTGTAGCTCTGACAATTGAAGAACCAGCATGAGAAAATTATCTTAAACAAACCTCTCAAATTATTGAAAATAGAAAATTAATATCCTCAAATGTACATAAATTTTAAATTAGATGAATACGAATTAATTACATGTATATTTATAATATTTTTAAAAAAAAATTATCATTAAACTACTATACTTACTATACACAATATTATGAGTTGAAACTTAATATAATACTCAAATCAATCATGTGGAACAAATAATAAATCAATCATGTTCTATAATCTTTTTTATTTTATAATATGTTTTTATAGTCTTTGTGTCCTACGTACCATGTATAGCTCTTCTATAAAGTGTGTGTGTTTTTTTTTACAATCAGGATTCAAAACTAATTGGATTCTAATTAATTCGGTTCAATTTGGGTAGAATCATAAATATAATAAAAGTATATCAACAACTAATTTAATGCTATTGCATATACTATAATTCAAACCTGAAATAATCTCAATATTTGTTGATTATAATATGATTTTCTAACGGTTCTATAAGAATGATACACACAATTAAAAATAATTGGACTTTTGATAAATTAATATGTGTATGTGATATTTAAGAGTGAAGTACTAAAAGATTTTAAATTCTACTAAAAAAAATACCTTTCTCTATATTAATAACAACAATTCCACTCTAAAATCCACGATACAAACAGTTTTGATTGGGTAAATTATAAAAAAATTTACAATCTTTAGCGATTTTTGCAATTTCGATATATATTTTTTTTGCCAATGTCATTCACCAACTTTTAAAATTTTGCAATTCAATACACCGATTGAAAACCTGGTGAAACTTTGCTGACATGGACACCGAAAAAATCTGGGTCGATCCATGTAAGCGCCACGTCAAAACGCACCATTTTGACTATTCGCAAAAAATACATTACCTTTGACATTTTTTGTAATTTAAACATGACTTATTGATTTTGACAAATTAATATATATATATTTTTATTTTTTTATTTAATTTATATTTTTCAATTGATGCATGTATAGTAAATATTTAAGTAATGAAAATTTAAAATTTATTTTTCTAATTAAATAAAATATAAAATTTATTGCTTATTTTTATGCAATGAACATTTAATTGATACATTCAAATTGATATGTGTTTGTACCCAAATTAAATTTTGGACTAAAATGTTTAGCCCATTTAACTAGCCCATTATTTTTTAATTAGAAAGCCCAATCTAAAGTCCAATTGGGAAATTTGGAGAGACACATGAGCTGGAGGATAAAATTGGAAGAATCTACAAGCAAAACTATTGACATTCATGCACGCTCAGACTTGGAGAAAGGGGAGTCTGAAGAAGTTAATTAGCAACGTTAATTTATTGGAAACGTAAGACTGCACAGTTGAAGCAATTACTTGGAGAAATTAATTCTAGTAGTATAAAAGGGAAAGATGATGATTAGAGAAGGCATCTACAATTTCTACATCAATCTACAAAAACTAGTCTACAAATTTAGAAATTTAGTTCATCATTTTCTTAGTTTATCAGCACTATCAAATTTCAAATTTTGTACTAAGCTTCAGAATTAATACAATTTCATTTCCAAGCCTTCAAAATTTTCTTTATTTACAAATTAATTTTCATCTGCTTGAAATCCAATCAAATTGTGGTAAAGGAGATTAGGAATTCACAAATGTCTAAGAGAAGTCAGGTTAATTTTTTAAAGACACGCTCCTTTGGCACACTCACAATTACACAAATCATAAAAATAGCCAAACAATCTTTTGGCATGCTCGCAATTACACAAATCACAAAAATATCCAAACAATCTTTTGGCAGGCCTAGTGGGACTCATTTCAGCGAGATGACAAAATTACGAAGTGGAAAAAAAAGTATCTGATGTTGGAGATTCAACCAACAAAACACCTGAAGAAGCATGTGATGATTACTCAGAAGGAAATCAGGTGCCTCATGGCCAAAACAAGGATGAGGGCCTACTGATCAGTCAGGTCAGAAACTGAAAGTTGTTAACACTATTGAGAGTTTTGATTCTCAAGCTTTTGAAAAAGTTTTTCAGGATGCAGTACCTCAAATGGTTGATATTCTGAAGCAAGCTACCGTCGTTATCAATAGTACTGTTGGACCTATCAATAACACACTTGGAGGTTTCAATAATGATGTTGCAAGTATTAATACCGCTATTGGAAGGTTTGAGAAAATGCTGTAGGATACTGTGCAAGTATTTTCCAACAAGAATGAGAAATCATCTAGGCCATATACTTTGTATAAGCCAGATATAGCCCTGGAAGAATTTGGCAATTCTACAAAGAATGCTCTTTCAGTGCAACCAACTGCTGCTGATGAAAGGTATATTCCTCCACACCGGAGGGATGAGGTGGGGCTAATAATAAAGTACTTACTCCTAACGGTAATAATGGTTGAAATGGAAATAGTAGTAATTCAAATAATAATAAGACTAACCAATAGATTTTCCGCAAAACTAATCCAGCTTGGCAGCCAGGAGTATACGAACAGGAAGGAAGAGGCATGGGGGGGGGGGGGGGGCAATTTTCCCCAGGGTTATATGCCTTTTCCTCAGGGCCAAATGAATTTTCCCCAGGCATACATACCACAGCCTCAAGTACCACCAATAGGAGTTGATCTGGATGCGGTAAGAGATTTCATGCAGGAGCTGTATGGGCCTGGTTTGCACCAAGTTGGCCGTCCTAAATTCCATAAACCGTACCTAGATATGATAGATAGGGATAATCCTTATCCTAGAGGATACAAGGTTCCTGAGTTTTCCTTATTCTCAGGGGAAAACGGACAATCAACACTGGAGCATATTACTCGTTTTACCATTCAATGTGGAGAGTTAGCAAACTTTAAGAATTTTTCTAATTTTAAATTAAGATTATTCCCTAATAGTCTGACAGGAACTGCATTCACCCAGTATGCAACATTGCCCAAAAATTCTATCCTTACTTGGCAGGAGATGGAGCGACAGTTTCACACTTAATTCTTCAGAATAGAGCCTGAAGTCTACATAGCTGAACTTTCCAGGGTAACTCAGAGGGCCGGAGAAAATGCAGACTTATTCATTGCTAGGTTCAAGAGGATGATAAATAAATGCAAAATCATGTTACCTGAAGGTGAATATGTGAACATGGCATAAAGAGGTCTAGATATTGAGCTGAGGAAAAAGTTTCAGGGCATGAAATTCTGTGATTTCTATAAACTTACTGCTAAAGTAAGTGAATATGAAGAACTCAGAGAAGATAATCAAAGGAAGAAGGCTTCAATGGGTACTTATTTTCAAGAGGTATCTAATACTGAAGTTGCTACCGCTGAACTCACAAACACTGGATCTTATGTTTGTCGACTCTTAGAAAAGAAAACCCCTGAAGCATGGAAGAAATCATAGGGTTCTAATCCTCAAGTAAAGTACACATTCAATGTGTAAAAAATAGAGAAAATATTTGATTTCCTTCTCAAAGAGAAATTTATCAAATTACAACCTGATCACAAAATACCCACAAAAGAAGAATTAAAGGGAAAGGATTATTATAAGCATCACAACTCTTATAGTCATTCTACTAATGCTTATTGGGTATGTAAAAATGTGGTATAGGACATAATCAATAAAGGAGTGTTGAAGTTTCTAGAAAGAAAAGATTCTATATTGATTGAGGAAGACCCCTTCCCACTTGTAGCCATGGTCAATACCATTGGAGTTGATCTTAGAACCTTTCTGGATTTGAAGAAAAAACTCAAAGAGAAAGAAGAGAAATGGGATACCCTTGGCCAACCCTCTGGGAAGTTTGATTACAAAGTGAAGTATTCCAGACCTCCATTTGCAAATATTCCTAGGGAATCAATAACTCCTTATGGATGTTTTGAGCCCAAAAGAGGAAAATGGACACCTTGGCCAAAATTACCTCAGCACCAAAAATTCTATAGCAATAATTGGAGGCAACCAAACAGAGCTAGAAATAATTAGAGACCTACTCAAAATTGGAATTCACCAAAAAGGCAAGAAAAATTTCCAATTTAAAAATCAAAATTATTTCATAACTCTAACTTCTCTGGAAATGTCTATAATAATTACAGGTACAGACCTAGGAGGGAAGAGAATGTGATTGCCCCAAGGTTTATTAGAAAATAATAAAGATTTGTTGTTCCACTACCTGTGAATCCTAACAAAGTTGGCAATGTGTGGAGCACAAGAAATTTTGACAATGCTTGACTCGCACACAAAAAAGAAGGCTCCAAAGGCAACGTGTTGCTGAAAGAAAAGAGAAAGAACATTAGGTGCAAGATCAAGAAATGCAAAAGGTGGAACCTGTTAACAGATCTAAATTTAGGAGATTGGCTACCAAAGATCCAATTAACAGCAAGGAAGAGTCTATAGGGAGCTCAGGTTCCCAAGAGGTTAACTTTGAAGGTAACATGGAGTTAGATAAAGACATGGATATTGATGCTTTTGAGATGGAAGGAGAACCTTTGCCTTTTGGGTGTGCTACCACTTCAGTTGCGCTGCCTCAGGAATTCATGATGCAAGATGCTGAGAAAAGTGAATCTCATGACACTTGGGGGGTAACTTCATTGAGGGAACTAGTGGAGCATCTAAGCGGAGTTGTGATATAGGCCATTAGGCCTGATCAACCTAAAAGAGTGATCCTTGAAAAGCCATCTCTATAAATGACTAAGCATATAAAACCCCTTTATATAAAGGCTCACCTGAATAGCAAGCCTTTCTCCAGAATTCTAGTGGATAATGGCTCAGCCATAGATGTCACACCACTCAAACTTTTGAATGCTCTTGGTAAAAGTGAAGAGGATTTAATTTCTACTGATATAACTATTTCAGCTTTTATAGGAGAAATCATAGGAGTATCTGGGGTTTTACTAATTGAGATAACTATTAGAAGCAGGCGGTCGCTTACTGCCTTCTTTATGGTAGAATCAAGTGCTAGCTACAATGCATTACTTGGGAGAGATTGGATTCATGCTAACTGGTGTGTGCCATCTTCTCTACACCAGTTCCTTCTATTCTAGAAAGAAAATGATGTTGAAGTGGTTTAGGCTGACAATAAGCCATTTAGCACTTGTTCAGACAATTTAGAGGCTAGATTCTATAATGTCAACCTGGGGCCTCTTAAATTTTCTAGAAGAAGAGTGAATGGAGATCCTAAAAACATCCATTTCACCAAGGAAGACATGGAAGCTAAAGTGGAGGAACATTCAGATTTAATCTACAAGGAGAAAGCCATTGTGCCTTACACTTACTGGCCCAATGGACAAGCCAATCATTGAAGAAATTGATGATTATTAGACATACAGAGGAAGAATTGGCAGTAGCTACAACTGCTATAAAGAAGTGTCTAACGTAGCGAACTACAAACAAAATAATTAATAAAGAATTAGAGGTGAATGGAACAGAAATCATAGGTGAAGAAGAGTTTGAGGATATTGATAAACTGCAAATAGAACATATAAAGGAGGCACCATAATGCCTTAAAGATTATTAACATAAAAGTTCAAGAACCTCTACAGGAAATCAATCTTGGCACAAAGAAAGAGCCAAGAATCACCTATGTCAGTTCCTTGTTGAAAGAAGAAATAAAAAAGGAGTTAATTGCACTATTGAAAGAATTCAAAGACTATTTTGCATGGGACTACACAGAGATGCTTGGGCTAGATAGAGAGGTAGTTGAGCATCGCCTTCCTATAAAGCCTGAATTTCATCCTTTTCAACAACCTCCTAGGAGAATGTCAAAGGAGGTAGAATTAAAAGTCAAAGATGAAATTGAAAAATTGGTAAGAGCTGGCTTAATCAGGCCAACCAAGAATGAATTTCTATTATTCATGGATGGCTTTTCAGGCTATAATCAAATTTTCATTGCGTCAAAGACCGCATTCAGGTGTCCATGAGCAATAGGGACATTTGAATGACTGGTCATGCCCTTTGGTTTAAAAAATGCTGGTGCTATATACCAAAGGGCTATGAATGCTATTTTCCATGACATGATCGGCCATCACATGGAGGTTTACATTGATGATATAGTGGTAAAATAAAAAAAGGCTCTGATCATGTTTCTCATTTGAGAAAAAGTTTTGAAAGAATGAGAATTTATCATTTGAAGCTTAACCCTCTTAAATGTGCTTTTGGTGTACAGGGTGGTAACTTCCTTGGATTCCTTGTGCATCAAAGAGGAGTTGAGATCAACAAAAATAAGGTAAAGGCAATGCTTGAAGCCAGGCCACCTCAAACTAAGAAAGAGCTTCAAAGATTCTTGGGGCAAGTCAATTATTTAAGGAGGTTTATTTTTAACCTTGCTGGAAAAAGTAAGAAATTTTTTGACTTGCTAAAATTGAGACAGGAAGGTGAATTCAAATGGGAAGAAAAGCATTAATGTGCTTTTGATAAAATTAAAGATTATTTGTCTAATCCACCTGTTTTAGTTCCCCCAAGGGAGGGAGTACCATTAAGATTATATATTTCAACCGTAAATGAGTCCATTGGGTGTCTTTTGGCACAAAATAATACATCAGGGCATAAGCAGGCTATTTTCTATCTCATTAGAGTTTTAACTCCCACTGAAATAAAATACTCTTTTATTGAGAAATTATGTTTGAAATTATATTTTGCTTGCACTAAGTTAAGACATTATCTCTTAAAGCATAGAGTATATGTTATTTCACAGACTGATTTGATGAAATACATATTAAACAGACCAATTTTATCAGAAAAAATTAGAAAATGGTTGCTAAGCTTGATTGAATTTTCACTGGTGTATCATCCTAAAAAATCAGTGCAAGGACAAGCACTGGCGGATTTTTTAGCTGATCATCCAACCGAGGGAACTATGGAGGAGGAAGACCATACAGTATGTGGAATTAATGTTCAGCCTTGGGTATTGAAGTTTGATGGATCATCTACAGACAAATCAATTGGGGCTGGTGTGATAATCACTTCACCTTCTGGTACAAAAACAGCCCTCAGTTTCACATTGGACTTTGAATGCACCAATAACCAAGCTGAGTATGAGGCCCTGATCATAGGCTTTGAAATTATCCAAGATCTTGGAGCTAAAGAGGTATTAATTATTGGAGTTTCTCAGCTTGTCATTAAACAATTGACAGGAGAATATAGATGCACAAGCATGTCTTTAACACCTTATTTTACGGCTGCTATTCAACTTGTTGATTCTTTTGAGAATGTGTCTTATATGCATATACCTAGAGAATCTAATCGGGAAGCTGATAAATTGTCTCAAGTTGCACTGGTTTGAGAATGTCAGAAGAATTAACTCACAAATTTATTTTTGTGCAGAAAAAAGCTCACTCGTCCATCCATGAGAGGGGATTGTAATTTTGGTCTTTCAATAATGACTTGGATGTAGCAGGTGATTGGTGCATTGACATTAAAAATTACTTAGAAAATACTGCTAAAAATCTTTCCTTCAGAGTTAGAGCTCAGTCCTTGAACTATATCCTGATTGAGAATGAGCTTTTCAAAACAACTCTTGATGGACTGCTCTTGAGGTGCCCTTCATTTCCTCAAACCATGGAGATTCTAAAATAGGTGCATGAAGGTGTCTGTGGTGCTTACCAAACTGGAAGGAAAATGAGATGGTTGATCCGTAGGCATGGTGATTTTTGGCCCTCAATTTTGAAAGATTGCATCACGTATGCAAAAGAATGCTAGCAGTGTCAGAAACATGGGAGTATACAAAGGGTACCAGCTGATGACCTATATTTTGTTGTAAAACCATGGCCATTCAGAGGTTTAACCATAGACCTTATTGACAAAATTTATCCAGCTTTTTTTAAGGGCCATAGCTTCATCATTGTGGCCACTGATTATTTTACAAAATGGGTGGAAGCTATCCCCATGAAGAAAGTGGAGCAAATGATGTCATTTCATTCATCAAAGAACATATCATTCATAGTTTTGGGATTCCCCAGACTATCACAACAGACTAAGGAACAATGTTCACTAGTGATGAAATGAAAGATTTCATGGAGGATTATGGCATCAAGCACTTGATTTTGGTCAAGCTAAAGCTTCCAAAAAAATCATCATTGACATTTTGGAAAAGATGTTAAAAGATAACACAAGAGATTGGCCAAGAATTCTGTCTGAGACTCTCTGGGCATACAGGACCTTAAAAATGGAAGTTACTAGTACTAGTCCGTTTGCCCTTACCTTTGGGCATGATGCTATTTTGCCCCTAGAGGTATGTTTCCTTCTTTGAGAGTTGCAAAACAAAATGGCCTGACACCGACGAAATTCTCTGAAGCTATGTTGATGGAATTGGAAGATATGGATGAAGAAATATTAAGAGCTTTCACCAGTATGATAGTTCAAAAGAAGAAAGTTTTAAGATTCTACAATAAAAGAATTAAAAAGAAGAAATTTGAAGAAGGGGATATGGTTTGGAAAGTTATCTTGCCACTTGGGACTAAAGAGAGAGAGCTGGGAAAATGGTCTCCCAAAATTTATCAAGTTTTAGATGGCAATGCATACTGGTTATCATGCCTTGATGGAGTTCCACATAAAATATTCATCAATGGCAGATACTTAAAAAAGTATTTTCCCACTATGTGGGAGATGAGAGAGGAGGCTTGAGAATTTATGTAATGGCCTTTGGCCAGATGATTACCAAAATATGTTGGTGATATTTTTGTTATGTTTTGGTTTGAAATATATGGTATATATAGCTATCTTATTGAAATAAATAAATAAAGAAGCTTGTTTATTTTTGCATGTTACTTTTTATTAAATAGTAAAGTTTGAATAATGTTGTGAACAGTAAAGTGATGAATTTTCGACAGCATCTGTGCTGAAAATTGAGCCTTTCCAAATATAATGAATGGTTATAGTGTTAAGTGTGTGAATTGTTATGTGAAATGCACCAATTTTGCAGAAACAAATATCCAGAATAATTCATAAACATTACACCATAAACTCTATAATTTCCAAGCATCTATCATAGGCCAATAAGCCATGAAAATCCTCAAAAGAAACATATATCCAGAAGCCTAACACAAGGCTAACATCAGATTATACAAGTCATATAATAAAGACAAGTTTAAGATATGAAATTCAAAGGGAATCAAAGTCAAATCCCTTAAAGGTGTCACAAATCTCTAGGCATTTTTGCCTGGTAGTCATGGCCTCCTATCTCTGCTTCATCCATTCAACAACAACATCCTTTTGATTGGCTAGAGCTTGTCCCATATTTTTAACTCTAGAGGTAGCAACTTTATACTCATTACCTACGACTTCATTCTTATGAAGTAATTCATCTCTTTTAGCTTCCAGAAGTTGAAGTCTAGCTCTCAAGTCTGCTATTTCCTGGTCCTTTTGGTCAAAAAATGCTTTAGCCTCACTTTCAGCAATTTTCATCTGTTTCACCTTGGCTTGCTCAATTAAAAAATCTTCTTTCTACTGGTGAAAGAGGCTTAAATGTTTATAAGCATCCAATTGTGCAGCACTGGAATCATCCAAATGTGTAAAACTCCAAATGACTTGGTCCCTCAAAGTTGAAACAACTGTTGACTTTGTATTCTGCTCTAAAATTCTGAGATCACTAAGTAAAGTGGATCTTTGAATCTCCCAAAGACCAGTGATCTCTAAGCCAAGGAATGATTTCAGAGATTCCTTAGCTTTATCATCTTGATCTTGAGTAGGAAGTGGACTAGTCACAACAACTAATGAAGGGATATCAAGGAAACTGAGATCCAAACCCAAATCATCCTCGCTAAGAGGACACTGGGTCTTGATTTTCTGCACAAAAGACAAAGTGATTAGTAGGAGCTGAATTCTAACTAAGTTTAAAGTTTAAAAGAAAGTGACAAATTTAAACCTGAGGAGGAGATGGAATGCTAGTAGATGCTAGAGGGAGAAAAGGAGTATTCTTAGCCTTTTACTGGCTTGAAATAATCTCTTGCATCCAGAAAAGAGTATCCTCCTCAGTAGAAGAAGACTTTATAGGAGAATGTGGATCTTGAGGAACTTCAATCTCATAAGTATTAGCTATTTTCCAAAAGAAATGAGGTTTATAGGAAATAAGTGCAAAAAGAAAATAATGATAGGGATGAAGAACTCACCAGAGCTAAGAACTAAATTGTCACTTTCCTTATCTCTTATCTCTTCAACCTCAATTTTTGCTTTTTTGCCTTTAGAAGGAGGATGCGAAGTACTTAATCTGGTAGATTTGTGGCTTGGTGGAGGAGTAGGGGCAAATGCCTTTCTCTTTTTTGAACTCTCCTGGCCATACTTGTTTTTGTTCTTTGGTGTAACTGTGGCTGCAAAATGGATAAAGGTTAGTGTGATGCTAAAAAAAATAATAAAAAAAGTGAAAATTGCTTACCTTTTTCCTTAGTAGAAGCAAACTAAATCAATTCCTTGTATCTAGTTTCCCACTATTTTTTATAGTTTATATGATCACTATAATCCATGGTGGTGGTACAATATGTAAGGAGTGTCAATTCTTTTTGTATGCCTGCTATCACCTCTTTAGAGCAAGAACAAGGATCTACTCTAAAAAGAGGAATGATTTGAGAGTCCAAGGAGAAAGGTGGAATGCAAGTTTGTAGTCTAAATTGATGGCTACATAGAAATGGCAAATAAAATTTGAAAGAGAGTGAATTGTAGGGCAAGCCACTGTCCCTACAAAAGGCATTCTTTCCCCCAAGGATGAAAGGCCTGGGGGTGGTGACTGTGCAAAAGCTTTGGCTATAGATCAAATCCGAAAATGTCATGAAATGCTTAAACCACCTAGGTTTATCAATTGGACTTCCAAAGATAAATAATTTGCCTTTCTCCCTATTTTTTGATTTCATGAAAAAAGTAAGGATGTCATCATATTTCCATTTGCATACAGAAGAAATAAGGGTACCTTCAATGTCAGCTAGAGGTAGAATGGTGGAGGCTAGCAAATCATCATTGAATTCAGGAAAGTATGCTAAAAGCCAGAATTATAAGAACGAAGCACCCCCACCTAAGTATCTTCCTCAAGTTGGAGTATAAGCTATCGAGAAAAACACATCCTAAGGCTAAATAATCTCCATGAGCTAATGCCTTAGCCAAGGGAAGATACTCAATACTGGGTCTAGCTGAAGAAGGATAAAAGATATACTTGCAAATCAAGACCCAGAGGAAAGTAATATAGTCCTCAACAGATGGCTCACCAACTAAAAGTAAATAGTGAGAAATAACCTTACGATAAGTGTCATAAGTCCTAAGGGGATGTTTATTTCTATATGTCTAGACTCATCAATCAAACAGACAATGTCATCTTCTAGGATGGGTAAACCTGTTATCACAAATACATCCAACAAAGTAATAGTCATGTGAACAAATTGGAAGACAAAGCAATTGCAAGAGGGAGACTAGAACCTTAGTGCGACTGAGAGAAGATAAGGTTGGTATGTGATGTGCTTAGTTGTCATTTGAATGAATTGAGAATTACCAAGTTGATCCCATAAAATTTTGCATTGGGGTTCTAGTTTTTCCAGCCATTTGTTCCCGTCTTTACAGGGCCTTACCCAGGATTTAGGGTGAGAAGGAGCAATTTGATAACCTTTAGCAAAGACAAAATCTTTTGATAAAGAGCCAAGGTAAGGGAGTGGAGGACCTTCCTTTGGAATGGAGTAAGAAGGGTGAGGTAGCAAGGTAATAGCATTGTTATTCTTCCCTTTATATGAGAAATACCTGGAAATTATAAGTTTATATGACAAATAAAGAAGGAGGGGTTGAAAGAACAAAGGGTAAATAAATATTTACCTGATATCAAGGTTTGCAGGGCGAGGACCTATCTTGATGTCCTTAATGATTTTAAGTTTAATGACCTGTGAAATTGAATGATTAGGAAATTAAAAATGAACTCAATATCAATATTTGGTTAAATAACCAAGTATAAAAGGTGTACCTCAAGGTCGTCCTTCACTTCATCAGAGTAGACAGGTGTTTCCTGAGCAGGAGCTGAACGTAAAGCTACTAACTGGTTGAATAAGAAGAAAATTTCAAAATAAAAGGAGCTTTTAATTCTCAAAATAAGAGATAATGAAGAAAAGAAATACCTGTTCTACTGTGAACCTTATAGCACTGCTGTAGTCTGAGGCCAAAGGAGGAGGAGTTTGGCTTGGAGCATTAGAAGATTCAAGATTCATTTTTGCTGAAAGATAAACAAACAATTGATGAGAAAGAGAAAATATATATTTATAAAATTTTCAGGCAAAGAAATATTAGAATAAAAGCTAAGTTTACAATTTAATTTGGCTTCAAAAATATAAATGCCTTGGAATTATACAGATATATATGTTTTTGGCTATATATTGCTAAAACCAAAAAAATTTTACTCTGAGAAAGTAAA